>VYZM01006143.1:278301-334022 GCA_013398915.1 Dromas ardeola
AGCTTTTGAACTAAGTGTTTATGTGCCTAATTTCAGAGGAAGGTTCATGGTTATAGATAAAGGTTGACTTCTCAAGCTCAGAGTTGCAGAAACAGGTGTGGGTGTTAACACCTGGAGAGGTCAAAACCTGTTTATTATAGGTTCTTGTTCGCTATATCTGGTAGCATCCCGCTCAGGTTAGTGGTTGCTATCTTTATCTCTATTGCTTTTTAACTGTCTCATGTCAGGGCCGTCTTTAGGCTACAAGGTGCCCAAATACTAAGACTTGTCAACACTGAGCATTTTAATGAATGAGCCCTTTGTGGATGTATCTTTAACATTTCTGTGCCTAATGCTCCACTTGATAGAGAGATTTCTCTGTCACGTGTAGCTGTGAGGTGGTAAGATGTCTAGATACTAGGCTGGTGACGTGGTGCGGAGGGGTAAGAAACGCAAAGAGCGTTTGGGGAGCCTGTGTGGGGTGCCTTCCATTTGCAGAGAGACCAGAGCCCATATTCCAGAGTCGCAGGGGCCCTGGCGGGCTCAGAGTGTACTGTGAAACTGAGGTTTGTGTCACAGCAGTTCCTCCTACAGGGATGTGCTACTATCAAGATGATCTAGGTCCTGAGGTGATCCTCCTACAATTCTGAAGTTCAAGAATGCTTCCCCTTCCCCCTCCTTTTCCCCACAACCTTGTTGATAGGGATTTGTTGGGATAGGGGATAGTCTTCGTGTTTCTTCAAATCCCAGCCAGGCTGCTCACCCTGGAGAAAACAATCACTAATTTTTCATTTTTTTTTAATGGCTTTTGTGGTACAATTTTGTTTCTTCAGCAGTTCAGTCTGCTCTCTCCATCTCCCTGCTGTGCAAGCCTGCAAGTCACTCCTCCCAGTGGCTGAACCTGGAAAACCTTTCTCAAATCAAAAAGTTGCACTGAACTTTGTTAAGCAACCTTGAATTTTTCCCTACTTTGGTCTGTTGTACCTCCTAGTGTAAAATATAGAATGGTGACTAGCCTCTGGGATATAGTTTGCAGTTGGTGGCAGACTGTGCTGTTCATTTGATGGTTGTCTTCTGAAAGAAATACTTGCAGACTTCTTACAAGCCAAGCAGAAGCTATCACTGCTCAGTAAGTTGAGCTGCTGATATAAAAGCATCAGAGTTGGCAACGTTACATTTTTTGGAAACTTTGGTTGCTGATCTTTGAATAGGGAAATGGCCTTTAAGGTTAGTGGCAGGGCTTATAGGGAGAAATTTGTGTGAAGAAAGCTTTATTCATAATTCATTCTGTGCTTGGATCTTATGGATTTCAACTCGAAATGGCATAAGAAAAGGGGAGGAGAGGGAGAAAAGATGAATGGCACCATATGGGTTGCTGGAATAGAGAAGACCAGTCGTGGGTGGGGAGCATTATGCCTATTTAATAACAAAGGAACTATGTCTGTGCCAGTACATAGGGAACACGAAAATAGCAGTTCACATTCTGCTTTTTCCCTAACTGAAGCTGTCTTTTGAATGACTGGATTTGACAAGGTCATGATCTGTGTGTCTTGTGAATTTGACTGATCTTAATGACCTGAAACAGGGCAAGCTGAAACTGTTGCTGTCAGAGGAAGGTTATCCGGAACACCAGAAAGAGTTAACAGCTTCTAATATTTATGAATGCAGTGGTGAAAGTTGCTGATGCGACATAAAAATGTGCAGCGCTCTACCTGAGCCTGTAGAGGTGGCATGGCTGCTGCGCCGCGTCGTCCGCTCCTGCTCTACATTTCTAATTTGTGGGCAATCTGGCACAATCCATTAGTTCTTTCTGTGACCACTACCTGTGTATGCATTTGCATATGACAAATATTTACTCTTTCATTTAAGATGCTCAGTAGACTCCATTGACATGTTTGTTGCTTTTTTTCCAAATGCTGAAGGTCAGAGTGATCTTAAAAAAAAAAAAAAAAAAAGGGTATTTTTTCCCTCAGTTGTATCTGTGCTACAGAAGTTGCTGTCAGTCATCTGTGACCAATACATCTGGAGTTGACACTTTCATCTGAAACATTTGGAGGACATAAACAATGCCGAAAGCTCCTAGGAGAGAGCCCCTTTGTCTATGCTTTTGTATTTTTTAGCATAGGGAGCTGTGTATTGGATTCTCTGCATACTGCATGTTACAAAAAATAGGAAAGAGAAGACAGGTTTTTGAAATTGAGAGTTATTTTTAACCTCATGCTATGGAAGCATTCTTTTTTGCATTAGGTAACTAAGAAATGAAGAAAAATTTTAATTTTTATGATTACAAAATGCTAGTAACAGGTGAATGTGTTTTCAATTATATGTATTGTACAAATAGAAAGCTATTTTATAATTGTGATCTTATCATGCTAATACATTATTAAGCACTTACCATGTGAAGTCAGCAAGTCATTTCTGGTCTTTCCCATGCTGTTAGGTCATTTTTACAATTAGTTCAGCGCAAAGATTTCTTTGGGTTCTACTTTCTGATCTTAGAGCTGCAATGCTGGAGATGACCACTGGATGGAACCATTTCATTTTACTTAATATGGTGATGCAAAACCTTGCTGTATGTGACTGAAATACATGTTCCTAAGAAAAAAGCTTTTACTATGTATAATGACGTTTGATTTAAAAAAAAAAAAAAGTATTAAAAAAAAAATTTAAAAGCGGATTTTAAGCAATGCTTCTACGAGTTTGGAATGATCAAGAGGGAATGTTTTCTCTTTTGCATTGGAATAATAGAGCTCAAAAACTAACAGAACTTAAATTACACTTTTTTGAAGTCATGAGGGCTT
Source organism: Dromas ardeola (assembly GCA_013398915.1). Taxonomy (NCBI): domain Eukaryota; kingdom Metazoa; phylum Chordata; class Aves; order Charadriiformes; family Dromadidae; genus Dromas; species Dromas ardeola. The sequence continues at coordinate 281,082 of VYZM01006143.1, forward strand.
ATAGGAAAGACACTGTGTACACTATACAGTAGTATTAGCCAGCAGATTATGCAGTCAGAAGTTTTTTGAGTCTTAACGTTGTTTGGCAGATAGCAAAAAGCTTTTACTGAGGAAGACGTTAGGCAAGAGGCTTTTAAGAAGTCATGCTTCAATTATTCTGGTTAATTAAAAAGGAAGTAAGTCTGTAATTAAGGGACTAGTTGTTCCTTCTTTTTTTTTTCCAAATGAACTTCAAAGTTAATTTAGAGCTAAGATTACGGGGTTTATTCTCTCTTGCCTTTCATTTTGAGTGGATGAACATGATGGTTGCTGTCATAACACTGTGTGCTACATGTGGGACCTCCAGTTGAGTTGACCAGCAGTTTGAATTTAAAGATACAGCTCCTATATTTGGAAACTTTAACAGATTCATACCATTTCAGATCCATACCAAGATATTCTTTGCATGATGATGAACATGCTGGCAGGAAAGGATTACAGTAGAAAGCTACTTTTCTGATTTGCTAACAAGGCATTTTGTTTAAATACAAATAATAAACTTCTGTGTATAGCGGTGGTAAAACAGATCCTTTCTTGCCTCTCTTGAAGATGAAAATATGGTAATAGCAACTCATTATGGTATCATCCCCTGGGTAGCGGACAGCGGGCAACTCATTGTGACCCACACTAGAATCCTGAAATATTCATTCGTCTCGCATGCGTGTCAGAAGGTGTTATGGAGGGATACTGTGTTCGTGGGTGGTTAACAATTGGCATGGGGTAGGTTAACAAGATGTGGACGCTTCTCCTTCCTCCTTTTCTGTCCTATGTTGTAGTGGTGGGATTGGAAAAAAGAAACGCAGCCTCTGAGTGTCTGTAGTATCTTGTAAATCATGTAATATTTAGCTCTTTATTTAAGGAGAGAAACAGATATGCTGAATATGCTATATGATATCAGTGGTTTTGGGGGTTTTTTTGGTTTGTTGGTTTTTTTGAGTAGGGTATACCTGCTTAATAAGGGTATAAATAGCACTGACAAAACTGACTCTGAAAATATAAAAGTTCCCATACCCTTTCTACCAACACAGTTAAGAGGATTTAAGGAGCACAAACAGAAGATAGAGGAGTGTAGTCCTATGTAATCTGAGAATCCTTTGCAGATGGTGCTGGCGTTTGTTAGTACAGAGGCCCTAAGGATCTGCACATAAACTACTGAAATTCTGCTTGTATAACAAAGTTACCAAATTTGTAAAATGATACCAAAAATAGGCTGAATATTTAAACCCATTATTTCTTTTGAAAAAGAAGAAAAGAGTACCTTAGAGGCAGCCTTTATTTCTTAGGTATTTGGAGGAAATCCAGCCCTTATGGGGAAAAGAAGATACATCTAAATTGAAGCAAGAAGCAAAGGAATGATTAGTTAGAGCAAACTATTTCCTTTGGTGTTTTTCATCCTTACTTTTCAGATTGCTAAAACCCAACAGAGAACAGCTGTGTTTCCCAAGCTAGATTAACTAAGCCTGCTGTTTCATCTCCTTTACTATGACTTGTGTGAAGTGGCAGTGGAGCTCTTTTTCTCCACTCACCCTAATAGTTATCTTTAAATTAATTTTAAAAAGAAACTAGATTTCACAAACCAAAAATCACACTGTTTTTTGAATATTTGAACAAGATGGCTATTCAAGTCATAAGTAAAAACAAAAATATCTTACTTTTCTGATGATTAGCCTTTTCATAATGTTTGTCACTTGCATTCATTTAGCCTTACTCTGACTTCTGCTGCAAAAAATGCATACCACCCTAAAGGTGTCACTACAGATACTTGTCATTTTGTGTTATCTCCAGATGGATAACTCTGCCTACTTCTACTTCTGGTTGTGAAGAATTTTCTTACATGGCTGTTGGCTTAGATGGTTTGTTCTTTAGAAGGCTGTTTGTTTAATAAATATAAAAACCCACAGAGTAGAGCTGGAGGGGCTAGCCCTGGGCAGAGCTTTCTTTTAAGGAAAGTGAAAATGAATTCTGTTGTATCATTATCAGTCATAATGTCAGCATATGCCTGTTGTTTCACAGAACCTCCCAGACACTGAAGATTCCAACCTGCCCTGCTTGATATATCCTTACCTGCCTTGCTCCTTGCGACTAGTCTACCACACTGTAGTTGAGAATTTCAGGCTGCACAAACATCAGATGATGATGAGATTTTTTGGTTTAAGCCTAATTAACTGTTAACTTGTTAATTGGTGAAAAATTCAACATCAGAGATCAGAAGTTTGTGCTGCTAATTATCATGACCTGGTATGTGGAACTGTGCTGACACTGGCAATATTGGCAGACTGGAATAATTAGAAGTAGAGAGAAGCAAAAACAGAGTACTTATAATCTAATTGATTTAATGGGGTATTGTTTTTCATTGCTCCCCCCGCCTCAACAATAATAAGAATAGCATATGAGCTGCTACACATATTGGAGCTTGATTAGTATCTGAGTATATGCTCAAGCTTTGTAACCAAATAGGCAATGTATGAATTGGTGTAAAAGACTCTCTTAAGGGTATAATATGAGTTTGCACAACATTTAAAAGGGGAAGCCAGAGCTCATTGGTTTTGAACTTTTGGCTGCTGGGGAGTTTCGCATCATTGTTGGGTCAGCACAGAAGCATGGTGCCGCTCGGATGGTGAGTGACATCTGTGGTGGTGTCCCAGGCTGGTGGCTGGAGAGACCAGAGCACCTTGCTGGCCACAGGCAGGTCTTCTGGGGAGACCCAACAGCGTACAGTAAGATGGCAAAACACACAACATAGACTAATGTCTAAAGACCCAGAGTTGTCACTAGGATGCGGTGTACTGAGCTTGGGTGGGCATATTTTTGGTGGTGTTACGACCAAATTTAAAATATATAATCCAAAATGTTTTACAACTATTCACTTCTACAAAAAAGTTTCTACACTTTGCTTTTTCATATGAAATTGAGGCGGTGTGGGTTGTTTTGGTTTTGTGTGTGTCTGTGTTTTTGCTTTAAGGTGGAAACGTGTTCTACTTGTAAGATAATATTGCTGAGCCTGTTATTTCTCTATATTTCTTCTTGCCTATCTGTTTTGTTCTCTGTATTCGCTGTTATGTGGTTTTCTTCCTTTGCTTTCTTGTGCTCTTTTATTTGCCAACATAGCATCTCCTTTGCATTGCAAGTGATGACAGGGAGAAGTCTGCTCCTGAGGCCACCTGCCCATGTAGTTGGCACTGTGCGGCTGGGCGCTAAGCGCGGTGGAAATGTCACACCAACGTGTTGTAGGACAGGGGGATGCTGGCATCTGAATGGCAGCCGTGGTCTGTTTTGATCTTCTGCTAGACATATAGAGAATTAGACAGAACTGAAGATCAAGAGAGAAAGGCTTGGCCGGATGTGTGCAGCGCTGGGTGAAATCAAAGGGGATAAAGCACTAAAATGAGGAACACAGAAGGGAAAGGGAAAGCGTTGAAAGATGAGGTAACGGTTTCCCGTAGGTGACGTGTGTCATAGAGTAATAAATACTGTATGAGCAGAAGGGGAGGAAAAACGTCAGGTAGATGTGGTGCTGAGGGACATGGTTTAGTGGTGGTTTTGTCAGTGTTAGGTTGATGGTTGGCCTCGATGATCTTAAAGGTTCCTTCCAACCTAGGCAATTCTATGATTCTATGGAGGGGAAAAAAAAAGAAAACGCTAAGGTGGATGAACAAGTACATACAAAATGCAATTACAGATAAGAGGAGGGAAAAAAGAGAGGTAGAGATCCAAGGAAACACTGGGAGGAATATAGAAAGTGGTTGAGGGAGTATAAAAATGGGTGAGAAAAGCAAAGGTGGATGATAAACAGAAGATTGCCCTTATTTCTAAAAGACGAGTTTAAGACGACATGACTTTTTTTATCCAGGTGGAAAAGGCGCTCATCTCACCTGAGAAACTCTGAAGTACTAGGGGAGAGTGAGGGAGAGACAGTAGCAGATCTGCTCCAAATCAATTAAAAAAAAAAACCCACTTCATTTTTAAGAGTTTAGGTGCCAGTGCTGGCAGTGAGCTGCTGTGGCAGGAAGGTACCAGGCTTCGCAGGCCAGGCCCACCCCACTGTGCCCCCAGGCAGTGGGGCTGAGCCGGGCAGCCCCAGCCCCATCGGGCTGAGGTACGGGGAGCCCAAATGCGAGGCCGAAGCAGGGCTGTGGTGCCCGGTGAGGCCGTCCCTGTCCGCCAGGGCCTGGCTGTGGAGCCAGGGGCCAGAGGCGGCCATGTTCTGCAGGGGTAGGGACAGCAGGCCTCCTCTCCCCGGCTCTGCTTCACCTCTCTGCTCTTCTCACCATCGGTACTGCGAAAACTTTCCCCCTCGCGCCACTTATCTGCCCCCACCTTTCTTTTAGGAGTATTTTGGCATGGTTTGGTCTTTTTTCCTTCAGTGAGCTGGAGTCGGTACTTCGTCAGAAGCGTCACCAGGCAGGCAGTGTTTAACCTCCCAGGAAAATGCGGTCACTACTCTTCAAATGCCAGCCACTGCTTAAAGAGGGTTTTCTGCTTTGGTGGTAGAAAACCTTTTTTCTCCTTTCTTCTCCAGTGCAAATCGTCCTCCTAATTGTAAGTACAGGACTTCCTTGGATATGAAACCATGAAGTATAGACCCGAGCTGAGTCTTTTGCCTTCTCCTCAAGTCTCTGCGGCTATTGCAGGGTAAAAACCCAACAAAACCAGACCGTCACAGCTCCTCCTAAGCCCGCCCTTCCTTTAACATTCAAATAGTTTCCTGCAAATCAGAGGACCTAGTTCAAATGCACATACATTCCCCTCCCGCCAGCCAGCTGGGTATTTAAAACTCGATAGAAAATACAGCTTTTTAGTAAGGAAAATTCTTTCTGTATAATTAAGTACTCTTTAAAAAGACTATTTCCTCATCACAATAAGTTAGGTTTTTCACAGAAAACATTGAAGGGGAGGGAGGGAAGTACCTTATAACAGCCAGTAGCTTGACAGCTGTGGCACATATTGGGGTGGTAAGGTTTAAGTCCCTGCTTTGAACTGAAGCATGTCGTCGTCTGGGGAGTGTGTTCTGCTTTCATGATGCTTTAAAAAAAAAAACCCAACCAACAACAACAACAAAAAAAACAACCAAAAAACAACCAAAGTTTTGTGTGACCCTGTATCAGTTACACAGCTCTTGTTATACCTCAAATTATTGTATCAAGAATCTACTTTGTATGAACTCTTATTTTTTTTCAGCTGTTCCCTTTCAAAAATCTTTAGGATTTTACCTGTAAATACTTGAAAACTGCATACTGATCCAACAGAAAAAAAAAACCAAACACCTAAAATATATGGAACATGATCCAGTCTGTCAGTCATCTGTCACTTGTTCAGAGTTTTTCTCTTAGAGAGCAGGGAGCTATAAATACACATTGATAGCTCTGGCTGCCTGCTTTATATTGCATGGATCTTAGTGCCTGTGTATAGTAACGTGACCTGTAGTTCTCAGACTTTAGGTCCCCAGGTAAATGACTGCCATGGATTGATGAACAAGGACATTTCAGTAACATCTTCCAAAGTTAAACTGACAGGTTAGCATCATTCTGTGCATTTACTGTCACATAACACTCAGAGAGCATGCAGGAAGGACAAGGAATAGTTGAAGATGAACTAATATCAATGAAAGCCTGTGCAAGCTTTACTTCAATTTTTTGAGGATCGGTGGGATTTCTGCCAATGTATTTGTGTTAAGGAGAGTGTACAGCATAAAATGTTATAGTGGGCAACTCTGGAATAGCCTGCCTTAGTTTCCTAAGATTATGAAAGAAGTTGGTTAATATTCTGCAATATAAACATGCATCCTACAGTTTGATCTTGGTGCGTTTGCTGGGGAATTACTACTGTGGTGATGCTGGCGTATTCTGTTGCACCTTGCTCTGCTTCCATGTTTCTGCACGGGTCCACTTCCTACAGAAAAGGGTCATGGGAATGTGATGCCCAAGATTGCCAGAAACTGAAGCAGTACGTAGAAGGCCCAAAATATGAACACAAATGCTGCTTCCAGCTTCTCTTGAAGCTTAACGTGTTCGTACCTTTAGCTGAAGGTGAGTTCTGATGGTGGCATTGTTTAATCCATCAAATACTCTGACCATGTGACAAAGAGTGTATAAAGCACAGCTACTTGATGTTTTAGTACAGAAATGAAATCTTAAAACCTCTTTAAAAATCACAGGTAGGATTTCTATAATAACACAATGAAATTGCAAGGTAAAATTTGTGGAATTACCTAACATATTTTAACCCACTGCATGTGTGCAATAGAACAAGCAAAGCAAATTTCAACATTTTCAAAGTAGGCTTAAAGTACTTTATAGCAAAGTACTAACACTACATGCTTTTTTGAGTATTTCTATATATTTGGTCTGAAAACAGTAAAAGTATTTCTAATAAATAGAAGTCATAAAACAGTTACAATGTGCTATAAAAGTGCAATTTATTTTACACTTGGTAATGCAGGATGCAGTAGAGTAACACTAAATAAAATCTAATGCAGTGAATTTGGCAGAGTAGAAACTGTGCATTTAGATGATTGTGCTATTAACCTCTTTCATATACCCACTCTAGTTTGTGGACTACCTTTTATTACAGTAATAAGCAATATGGACTACTATTAGCATTATGCGATGAATAGTGCCCCCCTAATTCAGTTTTCTCATTCAAACTGTTATGACAATGGCCTATATAGTCTTTAAGATGAAATTAATTTTGGTTCAGAGGGCCAGCATATGGCTTATGATTCCCTTAAGTCCTACTTAAGCCTTACTTTGATGTTTTCTTCAGTATGCCTTGTATAACGATTAAGCTCAGACTAGAATATTGTATTATAGTTTTGCCCTGTTTGTTTTCTTAGGTGCTGTTCTTTCCTTAGAAATGACTCAAAGAACTATATTTATATGGTTTGGTGGTCATAAGCCAGATGCTGCTGCAGCTGAAGCTGCCCATCGCATAGTCCTCAGCTCTGCTCCTTCAGATATGTGTATCAAGATTTTTTCTTGAATTAGATGGTCATACATTCTGTAATAAAATATTCTTGGAGTCTAAATAAATTTTTGTAGAGTATGGCACAGAATACATCTTTTTAATCTATCAGTTAATGAAACTTTTTTCTTTTCAACTGTATGGTTAATTTTAGTTAGTCTGGATAGTAGTAGAATACTCAATACAAAACTACAGGGTTTGTGAAAAAGTATATATTCTCTTTATAAAAGAGAATCAAGTTTCTCAAGGGTAAAGCTTCAGTGTAAGCTTACTTCTTTCTAAAACCCTTATAAAGAAAGATTTTATGAATGTACCAAACCCCAGAAAACCTTTAAATAGAGTTTCTACCCTATATACCAAATAATCCATTCCTCTGTCAAGGATTCTTCTTGCTTTGATTTTCCAATAACTAACATGGGATGAGTTGAGACTAAAGAATAAGTGGATACTAATGATTATTTGAGACAAAAGAGTGAACATAATGTGAAATATATTATCCAACTTCTTTGTATCTCTGTGTCTGGTTCTGTGGACAGTGGAGCTAATGAAGTGTATTTGTCTCTGCATTCTGTAAAGGATTTTGTACCTGTCCAAAAATAAAAATCCAAAATGCAGTCATGATTCGGATTAATTCTTTCAAAGGATGCAGGAGAAACAAGTTCCACTGTAACATTTCTCATTGCTCTTTCCAAGCACATTGAGCTTTGAAAACTTGAGGTAAACTGAAAGAAGTCTGTGCTTTTGAAGGCAAGGAGACTGGATAGCGGCACAAATCAAAATCCGAATTCCAAATGCATAACATAGTCTTAGAAAGTCATTTTAGGAAAATGCGGTACAGACTAATCCTAAATTCAGTCATAGGTCGCATGAGACTGTTCTGACATTTAGAATGGTCCTCAGCACGGCAAGCTTTCAGGGTGACATTTAGATGGAACTTTTTAGAAATATATCACTTTCTCAGGAAAGTGCTGCGGAGTAGAGCAGATTTATAGAGCGGGGAGCCTATTATGCAGAACTGTAGATCACTGCTGTCTACCAATAAGGCTAGATTTTTTGCTAATATTCACCAAGTGTCCTTTGCCTTTCTCTTCTCCTTGTTGGAGTAACAATTCAATTTGATAGTGTTCTTTTAAAATGTTTTTGCTGGGAAAGCTAAACTTTTATCTTTTGTCTAATCACCCGCTCAATCCACCGGCCGCTTTTCCTTTAACTGTTTCTTCCATTTTGCTTTAAGCTGCCTGTTTACTCCAAAGTTGAACAGATCAACACACTGTACATATAAATAATATATCTGGGTTCTGGATAAGACATCCAACATGTCCTTGCATACTGTATATATACAATTACAATTGTAAAATAAATCAATGAAAAGTAATTTCTAGAATGCAGTGTTACTATGCAGAGTACAGTGTTACCCTGAGACAAATGTACTGTTCATTCAGAGAGTGGAAAAACATTAAAAAAAAAAAAAAGGGGTGGGTGAGAAGGGGGCAGGGGACATAAAATTACTGCAGTTACCTGGTGTCAAATTTTATGAAATTAATAATTAATATTATAGCACACTTTCAGAGTTCTGTAATTTACATGGCATTTTCTGTAACACAGATAAAAATATTTCCTAGAAATCTATAACCATAGTGTTTCAAGAATATCTAATTTTTTTTTAATAAATTTATAACTACTAAGCACTTCTCTTGTGCTTCTTAATCTACTGGCAACATAACAGAATTTTTGAATTTGGATCATTTGGGTTCAGAGATCCTAATCCCTAAAGCTTTTACTCACACATCCTCTTTTTTCCTGTGTATCTGATTCATCCAGTTATATGGAGTAGACACTTGGCTGGCTGTTCATTTGGATTCAGCAGCCGGCCTAGTTGGCCTTATATGATAGGTACTCTTCATTAGTGTTTTGAATGAGGGTTTCTACTATGTATCAATAGAAAGGGCTGATGAAATAGATAGAAATAATGAATGCCTTATATGAATATAATGCATTAAATGATCTCTGAGGCCACAGATGATTTGGAGTATCAGAATGCTGTTTACTGATGACAGTACAGAAATGAGCAATGGAAATTTTAAAGATGTGATATTATAACAATGAAAGAAGGATTGTTTTGTGTGTGTTTTAGGTTAATTAATTCATAGCTGAAGTCTTTTTTTCTAGTCTACTCTCACATCATCTCCTTTTTCTATGTCCTCATTTATATTGCTTCTATATTCTATTGCTATGGAAGTATATTCTAATTAACTTTTTCACAGACTAGTGTAATTGAAGTTACAGCTTGGTAAAGCTGAGGGTCAGTGCACCTTCATGATGACTGAGGGGATTAAGAAGATATTAAAAAACTTAGAGTTGATAAAAATGCACGAGAAGAGAGCCAGTCGTTAACCTGATTTCAGCTAAAAAGAAATTTGCTACTGCTTTCACAATTTTGAGAGTCCTTCCAATTTGTGAAAAGCTCGCTGCATTCTTCTTTCTGTGCAAGTTTCCTAAAATTTTGTGAAATTTTTTGTTGCAAAATGTAGGGTGCTCAACTGGTTTAGCTAGCCAGATGGAATTAGACATTTTTGTGTTAATGAAGAAAGGGATGTATCTGACATTATTTCATTTAATGATCTACATCCTCATAATGAGATTCATAAACGAAATACATAAGACTCATTCACTTAACTCTGTAGAACTTGTGAAGATAGAACTAGCAGAGAATATTTATGGAGAGTTTCATTCAGGCTGTAAGAATAATTCACTCTTCAGTTCAGCAGGTAGACAGAAAACTTTAAAAATTAACAAGTCAAGCCAGACTGAAATAAATGTTTTTATGTATGGTATGTGAGTATCATCTGTCCTTTCCACACAAGAGATAGTCCCCAAATCCCCCCCAAAAAGCATAGTCCTAAAATGGTGGTATGTTGTTCATGGAAAAAGTTCAGAGAAAAACAAAGGAAACTAATGTATGGATGAAAATGACTTTATTCCAATTTTTCTTGGCAAGGCAATAAATTGTGTAGAGCACTTGTGCAGTGATGTGCACTGCAGCTCAGTGCTCTCCTTGTCTAAGTCTCCTCCCACCCCACCCTACAGGTGAATTCCCTAATCCTTGGTCTGAAAGGTATTTGCTTGGGGAAAGCAGTCCTCCCACACATAGGAGGAGCGTGCTGGCTATCAATGCACTTGTTGTCTAAATGACTGCACTTTAAGGATGTTCCAAAACTACAAAAAAGCAAAATAAAACTATTGAAATTGCTTTATGCGTTAGACCTTTTATGGAGATCTAGAGGGTAGATAGGGTGTTACTGGTTTTATTTATTCCTGTAACATGCACAGCTATTGGAGTGAAATTTAGATGTCAGTTTTTAGGGTATTTTGTTGTTGTTTTTTTTTTTTTCCTTCCCTCCCCGCCCCCAGCCCCACTGGTGTAATCAAGTATCTCAACAGTTGGAAACAAGTATCTTAACAGTAAAACTTGCAAAAGCAAGATAAGCTCTAACAACGGTAAATAACTCTATGAGAACTAGTAAAAAGATAAATGACAATTGAGTAGGGTTTTTTTGTGCCTAACAAAATAATGATTAGCTATGGGTCTTCAATAAATACTTCTTCCTCGCTAGGTTTTTAAAAATATATTATGTAATTAGACTGAGTTAGAAGTTGAGGATTGTGTTTCTTTTTGATTTATTTTTGAATTATTGAAAACAAGACTGAATGTGTCAATTCCCCTTGCTTACAGAAAGGAAAGAAGCATGAGCACAAAGTCATGGCCAGAAGTATGCAGTAAGGAATCTTACACTTTGAAAGAGTGTAAGAAATTATAGAGTCAAGATAGATTTATCTTCCTTGGGAGATGGTGGGATTGCCCACATAACTTCATCTAAAGCTTTGTCTTCCAGATACTTAAACAGTAAAGGGTTGCCCTTTGAATTCCCAACATTTTTCCTAATATTTTGTGGAGAAAAGTTTTGGTTTTGCCATTAATGACCACAGGGTGGCAACCTTAAAAAATGAAACCCCAAAGTATGAGCTCTTGTTAAACGGATCTACAGGTAAGGCAAGGGTTGGGTCTTGTTTAGATTTTAGGTTGTGCCATGAGAGGTCAATTACAAGTGGGTCTAAGTTTGTCTCTGAGGATGTGGTGCAGCCTTAGGTTTTTGTATTAAATTCAATAGCTTTCGAGCTCGTGGTTACAACTCCTAGCTTTGCTTAGGAATGCAGGAAGAGAAACTTGCTTCAGAATGAAACGGTTTCAGTCTTTACTCAGGTCCAAAAAACTTTATGTGACAGAAGGTGGTGTTTTATTCTGATAACCTGAAGAGTTACTGATCTGTTGAAAGCATTGAGGACAGGACTGACTGTCAGTTGCTATGATGCACAAAAATATGCTGCAGCGTTACTGTGATAAAGGAATAGGAAAAAAAGCCAACCTGCTGCTAATATTAATATTCATGTGAAATCTTAGAGTTAGTTAAACTTATATATGCAGCAAATAAATTGATTTTAGAATTCTCAGTTGCATATTAAAATGCATATATTTTGTTTTAGCTTCTCTTTCTAGTATGATCAATTTCTTTAAAATACTTTTTAAAAAACCTATATTGTCTTAGTGCCATTTCACAACTGATTTATATCTTTTCTGAGTGCTTATTTTTAAAACAATAAAGTCCTTGACACTTAAGATATGTACAGTTGACACCTGTTTGAGTATTGCAACATGCTTATAAATGCACGTGCTACTTTTCATTCTAGAAAATGGTTCACAGAAGGTATAATAGTTTTCTATTGTTACAGTCTAATGAAGTGAAGAAGTGTGATGGGGTAAATTCAAGCCTTGTTGATTAATCTACGACTGGATTGTAATCTGTTTTTCAAAAGGAGTTTGGGGGGGATTTGGTCTAATTCACATGGTTTGCTTTGTGCTCCTTTATTGGATGACTTGATTTTTAATAAGTAGGAAGAGATTCTGAATGAATCACTGGAACTTTGAAAGCCTCCAGGAGACAATTAGTAGAACATTTAATAATAAAAGATTTAGTACTCAGGCTGAATAATGGTAAGACCTACTAAATCTTGTTCTCTTCCATTTATAAAAGTATATCCGTAAATCTGTGGGACGCTCATACAGTTAGGTGCTCATACAAAATTGAGAAAGAGGAAAAAATTACCAGCTACATGTCAGACTTGATACCAAGTTATTCTTAAGCACATCTGCAGCAAACTAATTCTGTGTTTGCATGTGCATACATCTACAAAAGAATAGCTAGCCCCATAAGCAGTTCCTACAACTGTCATCTAACATAATGCTTAAGTAATTGGTGTGGCATCATTTATCTACATGCTTTCCATGTTTCTTTTTCCAGTCAAGTATTTATATTTTTACTTTTTGACTTGTGTGACAATAGGATAAAAGCGATCAGCTTTTCCATAGGCTGTGTTAGCTCTGTCTGGCAGAAGAAAAGTAAGAAACAATAGTACTGCAAAGGTATTTTCCTCAAAAAATGTCTCAATTAGTAATTTGAAGCCTGTTAAACTAAGGGGAAAATGCACCTGATAAATCTGTAAATATAGGTCTACCCTATACTACTGAGTTTTCATATATTTGAATTTCAGACTAAATGGCATCCATGTGGACTGGTATGCATTACTGGAGGAAAGACTAGTGTGCAGCTAGACATATAAATTTAAAATGTTCTCTTGCACTTTTTCTGTCTAGTAGTTCCAAATCGAGACTTAGATTTTTGCTTTGTGCTAAGAGAATGTGCAGACTTTTCCTTTTAAGGTGGTGACAGCCACTGCAGATGTCACAATTTATCACTTGGCTTTAACACAAATGTGACATGATCTCATTAAATTTCTGCCACGAGATTTTATTGCTTTAATAATTTTTTGCAATATTTATAGAATACTATGATGAATTGTGTTGAATTTATCATATTATCCAATAAATAACATGACAGAACAATAAATCAATCACATTTCAAAAAGTGTTAAAATTGCATGGTCTAAAATTCTAGATTCAAGCATAATGAGGGCTCCTCTGAAAATAAAAGGCAAGTTTATTAAATTGAAAACTTTCATAGTAAACTGATTAGTTTGGATCTTGATCAAAAATGCCTTAAGCTATTGTCTGGTAGTTGGCGACTTGACTTTTTAAAATAGAGTACTTTGGCAATGAGTATTGTCTTCTCCTGGAATAGGTACATCGACTGAATGCAGGAGCAGAGAATAAATGATCACTTGAGGCCTTCAGCTGAAATGATTCATGTCCAATGCTGACTTGTCTTTTAATTTGGTTGAATAGTAGTGACACCATCTGAACTGAAGGAGTGGGAATGAGAGTACATGAACAGAAAGCAGAGTAATCTGTAACATCCCCTTCTTTTTGTCTTAATCACCTTTTGAAGGAATCACAGTTCCTAGTTTAAGGTATCTATGGAGCCCTGAGGAGAGCTGGGCTGGATGAAATAGAGGTATTCCTGGGTACGTGTAGTTATGTACCAATAGCTGTTAAGTAGTAAGAGAGTTAATGCCATATGTAGTAAAGGAACGTGAAATGTAAAGAAAAGCATGAGAAAATTGTACAACCACATGCAGAAATGCCCCAAACACCACTGGTGCAGATCCTTGGCCTGAGTTGTCTGCTGTCTAAGCATACAGTGAGAATAGGGAAGGATGAAGACAGATGAGGAAGTACAAAGAAATATTTAAACAGTAATATCTATTTGACTCAGCCTAACAGCAGCCTTGTCAAATTAAGGTTTCTTACAGATACAGAGGTAGTTTTCTAAGGATCAGAAGAATTATATTAAAATCAATTTTGTGAGAACATACAGTATGTCATCCAAGCATAATACATAGTATTGTGCTTGTTTTCTAATACAAAAAAATAGACAGAGATAGATCAAAATTGGAGTCTTTCTTAAAAAGGGGAGAAGTTTAAGAGGCCAAAGCAATAACTGAGATTTCTCTGGCAGCCTGGGTTTCAAAATCAAAATATTATATTGAATTATGAAAGAAAAATACATCTTCCTATTAACGTACATCTTCAATATTTTCAGTTGAGTCAAACTTTTTGCATTGTCAAAATTAAACATTTTATCATTTATGTATGGAACTGAAGGGAAAGCATATCTCTACCTCTGGTATAAGGGTGCTGCGTTTTTCCTTCGCACTTCTGTTCTTGCATGTGTGGCATGTACTTCCATAAAGTGCTGCTTTATGTAATTTGAACAGCCATCATGGGAAATATAGCTAAAACTGGAAGCACAGCTGAAGCAGAACAGAGCTGGGAGGTGTAACTGTCCCTTTTCTAAAAACTAACAAAATACTCTACGTGGAAACAAAGCAATAGGGAGTTTCCAGAAAAATTACATGAATTTTCATTTAGCATGGTAATGTTATGTTTCAGTTTAGTGTTGTCCACCTTGAAAGGAAATGTCTTTTTTTTTTCCCCCTTTTCTAAGGTAAAAGTGAAATAACTTTGCTTTTTTTTTTTTTTTTTTTTTTTTTTTGTTTCTTACTTCTTCATCTTAGTAGTTTGTGGGAAGCAGATTGGCAATGCTAGGTCAAATAAGAGAGCTTTACATCAAAATATCCCAAGGGGTTTTACTGGATTGATTATCTGAACAATGGGAAGTTTTCATCCCTGATCTGAATACAGAGGGATGACCATAAAATTTGGTACCCCACATCATGGCACGGTAAGGTTGAGTTGGTCTCTCTAGTGCAGACTCAAAACAGCTTCCTCCTGCTGCGGAGTGAAGAAGCGTTTTATATCACATCTGTTTTCTGGGACAGAAAGCCTTTCCTACTTGATCTTATTATATAAAGAAAAGAGGATTCCTCACCAACCCCTTTTATTTTTTATTGTTTTATTCATGCAGCTTTTTCTTAATTTAACTTACTGCTCACCAGACTGAACAGCTAACTCTCAGAAAAGAGAAAGAAAACACCCCAAGCAAACAGAGGAAAACACTTGGTGCACAGTTGATTTTACTTACCAAGTGACTGCCCTACTGGAGGGAAATACTACCAGAAGTAACCGGTTAATCCCCTTCTTAGTTATTGCTACAAACATCCTGTGACTGAGCACAGTATTGGTATATGTTTCCAGGATGTTTAATTTTCTTACAAACCATCCCTCACCCTCAACAACCCCCCAAATGATTTCAGACAACAGCAACTACTCTTTCCAGCATCATTAAATCATGTATCAGTCTTTATAAACTTATCTTGCCTCAAAAATCAAGTAATGTCTCTATTTAGCTATTTACTGTTGTTTTAGAAATAGCCTTACCAAATTCATACTCTTACAGTTGTATCAGGATGTTAAATATTCTCTTACTGTAGAACTTGTCATAGTTCCTTACCTTATTTAATTATTATTTTTTAATACTGTTTTATGTTGTAACAACTTGTGGAAACATCAGTCATCAGTTGAGAAATGTTTCCTATAATGCATATTCTGCTTTGGTCTGACTTTATTTTAATTGTCTAGATTAAAAAAAAAAAAAAGTTCAGGCATTTCTAATGACAAAAGAAAGGAAAATTAGGTGATTAAAATGCGTGTTGTATTTTAGGCATGATTCTGAATGAATAGTAGGATTTCAGGTGCGTGAGTTCACATACTCTCTGTCAGCTGCTGCTTTCCCTGGGCTGGTGTGGGTGGGAGCTGACCAAGAGGCACATCTCTTGAGCTGAGCTTTCCCCTGCCATCGTACTCTGTCTTTTCCCCACCAACGTTGGGGAAGCAGGGAGGAAAAGCTGGCATGACTCGAATACAGAGTGCTTCTTCAAATGGATGTGACACAGAATCAGCAGAGAAAACAAGCCTTCAACGAAGCTGACAGTTGATGATCTTTCCTTAACAGTTTAGTGTTGTGTTTTGAAATAGTTTGTAATTTTTTTGGAAAAATCAATGATATCGGACAGAGAGAATGTTTGTGGTACTTTCATAGAAATATCTGGCGAAATAATGACTGCTCAATCCTTTTAGAAGTAGCAGCAGAGCTAAAAGTTTGCTTGGGCTTTGGATGTTTATGCTACATAGCTATCATTGTGAAACCGTATCTTGTTTCTCTAAATTATGGATGTATTTTCTTCTTTAGGACATACTTGGTTTCTTTTATCTGGGCAGAGAAGGTTAGGGAGTTCGGTGTCCTTTTTTTATTGTTGCTGCTGCTTGTTTTTTCTTTCTTAAACTGCTATACATCCGGTCTTAAAGGTTGCTTACATTTAGTAATAATGTGGTTATATACCTTAACTTGGCATAGTTTTAGTTTACCTCTGCTCCATTTTGAAGAGCAAATGGATAGTAACTTGTTGACTTCCTTCTAATGCAGTCGACAATTGTGATTTCCATTTTCCCATATTATTACTGAAGATGAATGGGATGTGGTAGCACTAATTTAATTAGAGGTATAGGAACTCTTAGTTCTAATATTCACCGTCGAGAGTATTCTTTCTTTATCCCCCCCTTGTGTGCCACCCTCCACCCTGCAGGCCTACATTCAAACAGACGTTCCAGTGCTACATGAAATAGACGTGTTTTATGTATGGTTTTATATTTTGAGGAAATATTTCAGTTCCACTGGAAATAATGATATTTGAATAAATAATAATTTTGATATGGTTCAAAGTGTCTTGTTTTTTTGTGAATAACTTTTTTTGGGTATGACTAAATTTTGAGTTCAGATAAAGTAAGAGTTCACTAAGGATTTTTGATATTTCAATTTGAGTGTTACATTTACAAAGAATGAAGGCAGTGGATCCCAAATGGGTCTGGTCTCCATAGGGAGCCAGCAAGGGGAATAGCTGTGCCAGCTTAAATACCATGCCATTGCAAGCACTAAACCTGGAATTTGTATGTGCACATTTTAGTAATTATCTGGTTATACCTTTCAAAGAGGACTTTTTAGTGGTGTTATCAAAAATTATAATAAGGAAGTAAGTTCTCTTGCATTAAATGAAAACCTACTTGAAAAGCCATTGAAATGCTTGAATACTTCGATTTTTAAGAATAGTAATTTTTACAAATACTTACATTATCTAAGCAGTACTGATTTTTCTTTGTGGTGAGATTTTTTGTTTTTTCATAGAATGGTCATTTAAGAGACAAATGATTCTGTAAGACCTTGAAAGGAAAAGGTTTCTTAATGCAGAATGTGCATCTGTACAATTTATACTCCAATTAATAGCCTGAATCATGGCAGACAACTGAGTTAAAAATCACGATGGTTTCATGCCAAAATCCATAACATAACATTCATTTTGCACCACATAATATAATTTTATTTGGAGAACATATTTGACTAGATGAAGACATCAGAGTGTCTTGGATGAGAGTCTGGCGGTAATCCCATATATTTGCCATCATTGTATTATACAGTTGTCACTGTGTCTAGGATTGGAAAAAAACCCTTCCTTTGGAAGGCTTCCTTTGCCTTCCTGTTTCTTCCCTGGGGAGAATTTAATGGTTCTGGAAGGATATAAATGTAGTTAGGTTAAAAAAATATATATAGAGGTTGGGAACTGCTCAGGCATTTTCCTTAAGAATTCAATTCTTTCCCAGACTGAGAAGCCCTAGGGCTTCGTACAGTTGGAGCTGGGATATGTTGGATATAAAGTATGTGGGGAAGTGAGGCAACTCTTGCAAACCTTTATCTTAAATTGTTGCTGTACAGCACAGCAATAATCAAGGATTTTTATTTAAGACACTGACTCTTCCCTTTCCAGATTGTTAGAATATTTTCTTGTAGCCTTAAAGAAAGTAAGCATATATGTAATATAAAACATGGGAAGAAAAATTAATCATAAAAATGAGCGGTTTACATGATATTAAAAAGTAGCCATTTGAATTCCCTCTCTGCGCTGGTTTAAGCAAGAGTTATGCCCCTAAATTATCAAAGGATTTCTGAAAATTTAATCCAAACTGCATAAGCTAACAGTATTTTATAAATCTTTCAATCTCTTTAAAAAAAAAATAAAAGTGCCCAGACTGATCAGTAGCCTAATGCATTTACCCTTGGGAATCCTAGAGTATCACTTTAAGTGATTAAGTAGTGGGAAAAGAGCTTAATCTCTTACAGCTTGTCTACAAGTAAGGAAGATCAAAGACAGAGTGATCGGGTTTGCCAGCTTTGCTGCTCTTTTGAGACTAGGAAATTAAAACAGTTCCTCGTAAACTTAGATTTGTAGTCCTGTCCTGAACAAAATGCATTCATAAATATATGGGAAGTTGAAGAAGAGAACAATTTGTCATACCTTGAGAGAAAACTATTACCTTCTTTAAGAACTAATATATATCAGTTTACAAAAGGTCTATCGGCTTGGTGAGATCAGCTCCAGGATAGCACAAGATGGAATGTCTCGTCAGGAGTTGTTCTGCTTGAGCTGAAGACACAGCGTGCAGGCAGACTGTACCACATGCTTCTATGGCTCCAAGCGCACCTTGTACCTCTGGGCCCCCCAACTTTGGGCAGTACATTTGGAAATATCCTTCCTAGATATGTAGTGGCTACCCAAGGAAACTTGGAACTCTTGTAATGCTCAGCGGAGATGAAAGCAGATCTTCTCATGGGATTTCCGGTTTCCCCAATTTTCTTTCGTGGTAGTTGATCTGATGCCTGAAGCAAACTTCCTTGGTGAAATGAGAAATCAGGTCAGTTTGTTATTGAGTGAGATCCTCACTCAAATAGCCACTTGGTCATTTTTATGTTTGCTAATATGTGTTTTACACTTTGCTTTTTCTTCCATTTGGTCTGCAACTCTTTTGCATCCAAATTTACTATTTATAATGCATTTTTATGCATGTTAGATACTTGGGCTTGGTTTTCTTTGTTACCCTGGAAAACCAGTTCTGCCCAGCAAAAGTAAAACAAATTAGCTTGTAGCTAGCTGGTCAGTGGTGGAATTGCTGTTTATATCTAAATCGAGTGAAAACAAAGCTCCACACAAGTGAAGGCAAGTTTAAACACAGCAAGCCTCAGCCAGGAGCCCATGGGAGCACCATACAAAGCCTGTGGCCCGTTACTAGCAGTGGCAATACTCAGTATCAGGATTGCCAGTACTGGGCAGTTACAGGGTTTTAGGGTTACATAGCCTAAAGTACTTCACATTTTTCTGTGCTACCAGTTATGCAGACACGAAAGCCTACTTGGAGAAGTGCTAAAAGCAGTTGAATCTTGCAAGAGAGCTTCCATTGAGACTTGTCGCAATATCTGTGATTGCTGATGCCATTATGTCGATACCTGAAAATCCTGTTGTGCGCTGTTTTGTGCAGGGAGCTTACTATATACACAAGTTTGACCCATGCTGGTTTTGGAGAATACAGTGCTAGCTCAGGCGTTACAGTATCACACCTTGCTGTGCTGTGTGCACGTAGCTGAAAAGTAGGGAGAAGTATGTACTAGTGGAGAAGAGCCACCCAGGAATAAATCCTCACTTTCTCAGGGGCAGGGGTGGTGACCGTGCCTAGGAGCAAAGCATCCTTGTCCTGACCCCTGGGCTCTGACCCAGTGCACCCCACAGAGCATCAAGAGAAAAATTGACTGCTGGCACAGCGTGGCTGTTCACAAATAATCCGATCCAACCAAACCATTATGTGCTTCACTGTAGCTATCACCAGGTGGTGCTGGTGTACGTAGCTGTTACGTTTTTAATCTGTGTCATTTCTGATTCTTGGGGAGGCTTGCTATAGTGTTGTTATCTTCAGGTGCTATGTTATTTTTGGTGTAATAAAAAGTAGGAGGTGTTGCTGTGTGAAATGCAGGACAGTTTCCTTCAGAACCTGGAGCTGGCCTCTGTTTAAAATAAAGCCTTGACACAGAGATGCTTCTTGAAGAGTAAGCGTTGAGCAACGGTTCTTGGAAATCTCACAGATCTACAGAGGGTATAATTTCCACAGGAATATATGTGAAACCGAGGGAAGTTGCACTTTAAATGTAATTATATTAATATTTATTGTGCTGTTTTCCACTGTGAAGCTGACTTGCAAAGCCTTGAAATGTTTTTGCTTGGAAAAGGGGTAGCAATGGCTTCAAAGAAAAGGGCAATGTGAGGTGGTGTTGGAATTTTCAGTTGGGCCAAGGCCTCGTGCTTTCTGCTGGTGGATATCTGCATGCTCATAACCAAATATCGTTAACAGAAGAGTGAGGGTAACTAATCTGTTAATGTAGAGGTTGTTTGTGAATCTGTATCTTTACTTGTAGACTTCAGAAATAGTTTCAGATGTTGCTGTTTTGGAAAACACTCGGTGTTTATCATGATGGTTTCATGATATTAGCTGTTTTAGTCACTAGCGAAAAGAAATGTGTTGGAAAAAGGAGAGGATATTACAGAATTCTTTTGAGTCTAAAAGTGATATTTTTTTTTCTTAAAAAAAGAGAAGGGAGCGAGAATAATTTTACAATAAGCAAGAGAGAAATTGGTATACTGGGTCAAAAATCAAAGTTTTCATATCTAAGTGTAATTGCACAGCCTTAGCAAAAATGTATGAGGATCCAAACTATGTTTAATTTTAAAAAGAACTTTATTGAGAGAAAGCTTGTGATGATTAAAAATGTCCAAAATATGTTTTTCACTGTAAATCTTGCACCTGTGAAATTTCATTTGATGGATAAATTACTCTGGGCAAGGGACCAAAAGGAAGTAGCCAAATGACAGCAATTTGATAAGGGAATGAGAATGTATTGTAGCCAAAAGGATGTCCGTGCAGTTTTTTTAATCCTTTGAATGACTAATAGACTCATTAGACTTCTCTTTACAAATATGATATTTATAAGCAATTTTTGAAATGGCTGTTGAGTTTAAACAATTTAATGAAAGCATCTAGGACTGATATTTTTCAGATAGCTAATAATATCTGTGCTGGCTGCAGCTACAAAGTTTTATTTCATTAGTTTGTAACTTAGTAATTTAGTTAGAATTTCAAAACCATTACCACAAAGTTGTATATTTAACTATGATGTAATTTAAATGATTGAGAGAAGCTAAGCAAAGGAAGAAGAGCTCCAAAAAGAGTCTGATGTATAAAAAAACCCCAAACTGAAACAAAGTACTTATTCCTAATACAATAGAGCACAAATTTGCATTAGATATGTCAAGGGTAATCAAGAATTTGAGAGACTGAGGAAAATTTACTACTTTTGCACGATAGCTAAGTAATTATTTCTAGTTCTAAGAAGAGTATGAATAGTTAAAAATGCCTTAGAGTCAGATGAGAAGAAGACATGGGGTTAATTGATTAAAAAGCACAGAAAAGGAAAGAACATAATAAACACTTTTGCTCATTTGCTGGTTATTTGGGATATTTCAGTCTGGTATATCTTCTAGAAGTGGATTTCTCAGATAATTTCCATTCATATGGGTAGGTCTTAAAGGACTTTTACCTTCCTCACTGTATTCTGTTCTACTGGTCTCTCACGGATGCTGAGCTGAAGTGCTAATTATTTCATTGCTTTTCCACACACATCCAGATACCCAAACACAGTTTATGTACGAACACATCTATACAGACTGTTTCTGTTCTTCCTCCTCCTCTCTCACATCTGCACTACAGACTAGGATTTGGATGTCAGATGTCCAACTATCTTTGAATTGGACAGGTGTCTTCCCTACCTAGCTGCTTAAGGTTACTGTGCTTTTCCTTGTGCTGTTATGTCACTCTCAATGGAGAGTGACAATGATTTTCTTTATGTAAGTAGTGCCGGAGCTATTAACATTTAATGTGATTTGATGGTGTTTGACTCTGTTTCAAAACAAGGAATCACATTACTGGCAATAATGCAAAGATGTTATACTGTTCATTCAGCTGCAACAAAATCACACCTCCTGGATTCTGGAAAAAAAAAAAAACCAAAACAAAAAAAACAAAACCAACAAAACAAAACAAACTGCTTTTTTTTTTTTAATGGTTGAAGTACACTTTGAAAGCACGATGAGGAAACCTATAGAAGATGCTTGTATCAACTTTTTCTGTCATATAATATTATACATTCACTTAGTTAATCTAACAATTTATTAAGTCTGAGGCCATAGAACGCAAGTATTTCCAAAGCTTCCTTTAATTTCCAAAGCTTCCTTTAATGAAAACAATTCTTTTCTCTATGTAGGAAGATTTTTTTTTGTTGACACAATCCAGTTCAGTTAAAATGAAGAGAACATAAAATGTCAAATTTAATCTAATTCTGAAATATGGAACCACATTTAAGTTAGTATAGGAATATTGTTTTCATAAATCAATTGATGGAATAATATATATTGAGTTCTAGGCATAAAACTAAAAATATCCGAGAAAAAGCATACACGTTGAATTAACTCATAAATCTATGGTTCAGGTCCCAAGGTCTATCATTATGCAGTTCAATGGCACCTGACTTAGAAGTGAATTAATACTTGGTTATTATTTTGGAGATTCAGGAGTTGAATTAAAAGAAAAAAAAAATTAAATCATTTTAAACCTGGTTGAAACAAAATTTTCCTGAGGGAGAACCTTGTTCTCTCTCAGGAAAAAAAAATATCCTTTAGCCTATATAAACTAATGTTGTAGGAACTTTAAAAACGGACTATGAGCCATTTATGAAACAATTGTTTCAAGTCCTCTTAACAGCCATCTAAGGCACAGAGGACACAGGGTTATATCTTTGCTTTTGAATGGCGTGGTGAATTTTAGAGTTTTGTCTCATGTTTCAGAAGAACTTTGTAACTAGTGGGATAAAGTCATCCTAACCTTGTATTTCATGTACAAGCTGTTCCACTTTGTGCTAAGTATACAAATATTACTGAGAAAACTTGAAGGTTTTTTTTAATAGCCAAAGATTGCTAGAGTACTCTGAGAGGTGATCTGAGCTCCATCTTCTGCTACAGTCATGATTTGATATTTATATCAAATAACATTTGTTATTTATGTGAAACAGAACAGGATTCACAAATAATTGCCAAAATATTTTCTACTTTATAATGTTGTATACCAGGGTGCTCAGACAGATTGTGGAGTCTCCATCCTTAAAAATAACCCAAATCCCACAGGACATGGCCCTCAGTAACCAGGTCCACTCTCAAACCCACTTTTCACAGAGTACAGAGCCTGGCAGCTTTCTTTCGTCTGCCTCCTTCCCCTCAGCCTTGCTGAAGAGACTTATGTAGACTTTAACACTCATGACTACTTACTGTATTACAGTATAACATATAGAAGGTATGCCGTAAAGAACTGTAAAGGCATTTCACTGTGTATGCATTCTTTTTATAGGGGAATACTCCATTTAAACATTCAGTTGAACAAAATTTAGGTAGTAATTAAAAGTGTTTAACCTACATAAAAAATTTTATGTGGGCTATACAATTAATTTTATTACAGAAATTGCATTTAACTTAAGAACTGATGACCTTATCTTAATGCACTAATGTATTTTTCATTAAAATGAAACATCCTGTTAGCCAGGCAATAACCAGCAAGAAAGGAAGAGATGGAAAAGGTCTACAATATACCATGTACAACATCTGTCTTAAAGAAAAAAAATAGCCAGTAATGCAGCATTTTTCAATTTATTACTGTGTCAGATCGGAAAGTTTAAACTGTAATTAAATGGATGGGAACTACTAATACACTGTCATTTTACAACTTGGATGGCTTCTGCTGCTGAGCTGTCCTACCTCCTTCAGTAAATTACAGCTGTTGCTTGGTCTTTTATGCAGGCTTTTACACGTGGGATGTATTAATCATCAAGGAAGGTTATTGAATGCATTTCCAGACATAGGAATAGCCAATATTTCTTCTGTCAAATCCAGGTTCCACCTGTTTGCTACAATGCTACGTGTGTTTTTAGTTTTTTTTTGTATTTACGTTGTACATTGATAACAACAAGCATCTTGCTGATGAAGTTATCTAAATGACTTAAGATGTCGCTCTGTGGAAAAGTGAATATGTGAATAATACTGGTTTTGCTATCATGAGATGGTTTCTGAAGTACAGCAAATATAAATATTGTGATATCAGTGTTTGTTTTTAGGAGTAAACAATATTTTTAGCAACATTATACTATGACTAGTAGGGGAATTTTTTTATATATAACAAGTGAGTAATGTTCATGGATTGCATATAGAATCTTACTCAATCAAGGCTGTGCACTAGTAGGTGGTGTACCAGCATAGGCTAACAGGGTTAAGACTATATTTCCCTTTATCTCAGAAATCAGATTGTTAAACGGTTTTTGGTAGGAGGTAAAAGTACTTAACCTTTTGTCTTTCTTTTTTTTTTTAAATCATGCTTTTAGATGGCAAGTTCTTGTAAACAGGTCAGGTTTGGGTATGGCATGTTGTTTGAGAAAAAAATTTCCTAAAGCTTGTTCATTCCTTGTCATTGTGGAGAAATACTATTTTGGATCAGCTTGTGATTCTTATTAATATTAACACATTGATGGATCTCATCCTCTCCCCCTTCAAAAAAAAACCCCACCAAACCTAAACAAAAACAAAACAAAACAAATCATGAAATCCAAAAAACCCAAAACAATCAAACAAAGCAACCCTAAGAATGGAAAAAAAAACAAAACCAAACCACTAAGGAAATCTGAAAATATTAAGAATAGAAGTTCAAATCATGAAAAACACTTTCTCTGGTTTTGAGTGAAGAGACCACTTATTCCCTTTGGAGGAACGAAAAAATCTCCTTTGGCTTAGGTATGACTGTTATAGACGTGGCCTCAATAGATGAAGTTCCCAAGGACAGTGATGTAGAGCAAGAATAGTCTTCTCCTTCATAGATGGTTTGGTAGACTTTAGAGTTTCTTATGCTTAGCTGCTAATAGTGTTCATTCTTTAAGTGGGAAGAGATAGAGCTTCTGTAAATGTATTTTCTGTTTGAGTTGGATCAAATAATGTGGCTGTAGAGAACTGAAAAAAAATGTGCTGCTTCTGTTCAGAAGTAATGAAAATACACTGTGCTTCTACAGCTTTTCAAAAGTATGAACCACAGAAGACTATTCCGGGTAAATGCCTGCTGGGCTAATCTTGGTGCAGTAGTTAAATTCTTTGAACAAAGAAGTTAATGTAACTTTCAGATAAGGTTTCTTGAATCTTGGTGGAATTTACTTTAATTTTAGCTAGGGGCTTGGGTTTTTTTTGTGTGGCAGTGTGTGTGCATGCGCATTCACTTGTTTTACTGTAGTTGATGGGTGTTGTCAGGATGGTAGAAAGAGAGTAAAGTGAGATAGATAACCATTCAGTGTGAGTTTGATTTTTGAGGCAGGAAGAACGTTTCTGGAGATCATCTAGTCCAACCTCCTGCTCAGAGCAGGTTGCTCAGAGCTGTGTCCAGTTGGGTTTTGAGTACCTCCAGGGATGGGAGACTCCACAACCTCTTTGCGCAATGTTTGTCTGACCATCTTCACAGTAGAAAAGTGCTTTCTTATGTTGAGGTGGAATTTCATGTATTTCACTTTGTGCTCATTGCATCTCATTGTCCTGTCACTGGGCACTGCTGACAAGAGCCTGGGTCCCTCTTCTTTATTCCCCCATCAGCTATTTATACAAGTAGATCAGATCTCCCGAGCCTTCTTTTCTCCAGGCTGAACAGTCACAGCTCTCTCAGCCTCTCCTCATATGACAGATGCTCCAGTCCCTTAATCATCTTTCTGGCCTTTCCTGGGACTTGCTCCAGTGTTTCCCTGTCTTGTAGTAGCCCAGCACTGGACCCAGCACTCCCAGGTATCTCTCACCAGTGCTGAGCAGAGGGGAAGGGTCACCCCTCTCAACCTGCTGGCTACCCTCTGCCTAATGCTGCTCAGGAGGCTGTTTGTCATTCTTTGCTCCAAGAGTGCATTGCTCGAGTTAGTTTCCAACCTGGTGTCTGCTAAGACCCCTAGGACCTTTTCCATGTATCTGCTCTTCAACTGGCCAATCCCCAGCCTATACAGGTCCACGGGGTTTGCATTCCCCATTGTTGAAGTTCATACAGTTCCTGTCAGCCCACTTCTCCACCCTGTTGAGGTCCTTCTCGATGGCATAACCATCTGGTGCATCAGCCGCCCCTCCTAGTTTTGCGTTGTCTGCTAAAGTGTTATGCTTTTTGTGTGAAGATTAAACTTTTGTCTCTATTGCAGAAACAGTGAATACAGACAACCTTGAGGCCAAGACTGCTGAGTGCTGATCAGCTCTTGGTATTTCACTAGACATTTTGCCCTTAAAATGGCTAAGGTCTTGTGGTCAGATACCCTGACTTTCTTTGGTGATTATTTGTTGATAATTTGTTTAATTACTTCAAAATTACTTTTTAAGGTAATTACAACATATGTGCATAGCAAGTGGGATATACTTCCAACTTCTGCAAGAAATCACAACATTGCAGTAGTTAAAATCCTACTATTGTTAAGGAATTGATTGATTCCCTTCAAGGAGCTTGTTTTTTCTCAGGTGGGAGGGGGTATTGAAACATAGATGAACTTACGGCTTTTGTTAATTTTGCACCATCCAATAAACTCAACCAGGCTTCAGGGAACTAGGTGCACCCAGTAAATACAAGATAGCTATTAGTATTAAAGTTTTAAGTATTGTTGTTTTTACCTTATTGTGAGTGAGAAAATGAAATAGCAGTTGTAAACTATTTTTATCTATTTCTATGTTTGGTTTTCCCTTTAACAGTACTGCTGAGGATCTGGAACTTATTTTATGATACGCTCTCTCCCTGCTTGCAACATGCTTGTGTCAGTGGTGTTCCTGGAGTACAGAAAGATCACTTGAGAGGGTTAATCAAGGCATGCAAAATGTCTTACTCATGAACGGGTACCTCAGGCAGGACCACAAACTCAAGCAGAGCCTGAAGTTAGCTTCTTGTCTCTTACGGCTATGATGCTGAAGATGCTTCAGCTGTGAAAGACTTATCTAGTGGGAAGGAGTCTGTTCTGATGCCTACTATGAGACAGTGTGTGAAGGGGATTTACTGGCTGAGATGGCAGGTGACAAAGGAGATTAATGGGTAAAAGCCTTGGTGGCAAAGTAAGATTTTTGCATGGTGATGAGTAGGGCTTGCTGAGGCTCTGAGGTGTTGCAGAGGGATGTGTTATTTCTGGATGTTGTCCCTGAGGCATGTTACTACTTGGTGGGCCGTGACTTGAAGTTTAACAGCCTCAGCACCCGCCACAGGGCAGATGCCTTAGCAAGAGGCATTTGGTACTTGAGATGGGGCTGAACTTATACTGGCACGGAATCTGCGTAAGTCTTCAATGCATCATTCCTGGGAGGGAGAGAGGAACTGAGGTAATCTAAGTTTCTCCTCTTTGGTGCATCTTGAGTTTATCTTTTGGCTTCCCACTGAGATCTGGTAATTTGGTGTGTAAGTACTTTTAAGCCCCTCCAAGGCAAAGCTAAGGATGTTATTTTAAAGGCCTAATCTCTTTGTCTTTGCCCTGGAAGGAATTAAAAGCATTCTCACCAGGCCTCTCATCAGGGTGGATGCTGTTGTTCACAGGAAGCAGGAGCTGTTTCTTAAACACCTTCTTAGCTGTCCCTAACCGAGCACATGCTTTCAGTCCATCTTGGTGCAAAGGCCAACAACTGTGCTTAAACCTGTCAGAAAGGGTTTAACACGGCCTGTGTGACTTTGCACCAAGAAACACTCACACTGTAAGGGCATGTGAGATGTGGATGAGGAAACTTTTTCTTCACTGTTTCTTGTAGTCTTTTGTCCCTCTGCGCATTCCTCACTGCGAGCATAGCTGGCATGAGCGCACGTGAATAAGCACACATAAGCACACTTATGCTCCTGGCATGCAAGCAGGATGAACTTGAAGTGCAGAGGTCGGGAACTTAAATGTGGACAGGAAACTCATCCCTCTAGAACAGCTAGTCTAAGGCAGGTTATTCTGCAGTTTGTTGAATTTCAGACTGAGCTTCTTAGAAACATGGCCACTCTTAGCAGTCAGATAGCCTGGCAGGGGAGCAAATGCCTGGTTTAGAGTAGCCAGATGTTTCTGGGGATCCTGGCCTGGGACAGACTTAGAGACTAGTGAGGTGACAGATATCCGCACAGAGAAGATAAAATTGTTATGGGAGATGCAAATAGTTTGTTATCTACTTTGTGAAAACCTGAGAGGAAGAGAACAAAAGGTATGTACTGCAAGTTAATTAAGACTGATGATATTAACAGAATATTAGTGATAATAGGATAAAAGAAGAGTTCATCTGAAATGTTAGTGTGAAGCAAGACTTGACCAAAGTTACTAAATATAAATTCTGTATTTGATTAATCACTTCTTGTTGTATATTTTTGGATTAATTTTAGCAACTTTACTACCTCTGAAAAAATAATTGTGATTGGGCATCAGTGAGTAATAATAGTACCTGGAAGGCAGATGATGCAACAGAGAGATTACGCAGGAATGGCTGCTCTTGTTTATTTTGTTTTACCATAAAGAAACAAGAATTTAAATTAAAGCTGTTGTGGTCAGACTAGGCAATGTTGGTTGCTAGACTGTAACTATAGAGGGAGCCTGTACTCCACTTAGGGAAACATGCCCTGTTGTGCACTGAATTGAGAAGAAATATGTGTACTTCTACTGGCATGACAACCTGAACCCCCTGGGTGACATCCAAACTTATGTAATTGCAAGACCTAGATGACATTAATCATTCAACCACAAATTGAGTTTCAAGCTAAAGAAGTATTTGTCTTTCTTTCAGCAAATACACCATTCTTGAATACATAATCATTTCAAATGTTTGCTGGGCTTTGGGAGAAAAGGTGAGCACAATGAGGAAGAAAGACTATTCTGGGGGCAAAAAAAAAGTATAAACCCCCACCTGCCCAGTGCAATGTGTTCAGTTTTAGTGAATAACAATTTTTTTCTGATTTGAAAAATAATTTTATTTTTCCTTTGAGACTGCTCAACTCCTTTAATGCTTTTCATGTTTACGCACTTAGGAATCCCACAATAGGTCTTTATATAGTTAAGAGGCCCTAATTTTTAATATTTTGTTTGAATTTAAGCATTAAAGAAAACCCATAGGGCTAATACCCAAGATGCTGTATGCAGTATGAAAGTAGAACTTCAACTGTGTGCTGTTTGGATTACATGTAAAGATGTTTCTTTAAAAAAAAAAAGCAACAGCCTTCTTGTACAACTGCCTGCCTGCCTCAGTCTGGGGTCATATAACTGGAGGTAAGAGAGGCAGGAGTATATGATGGAGAGGATGTAAAAGCTGTAAATAGATGCTTATCTTGGAGGATTCAGCAGTCTGTTAGAGAGAGGGATTGAGAAAGGGTGCTCTGATTTTGAATATTTCCTTAATAACATTGTGGTCGAGCGGTAACTGGCATGCAAAACTGTTCTGAGAGTGGTGCAAGTTTGCCTGTTCACTCTGCGGGACAGCAAGCTCTTCCACTTGAGATGGCTTACTTTTTTTAATCCTACAGATTGTGTGTCAACATTCATTATGTTTTATCAGCTCTGCAGAGAAATCTGGAAATTTGAAGATAAAGCTTCCATTAGTGTCAAAATAATTAGAACAATTTTGTGACGGAAACTCTTTAGACTTTAAGGTTTTAAACAGCCTCTCCCTTGTGACACCATTTCCTGAAGCAACAAGGTACTGGCTATTTTAATAATTTTTCTATAATCTCTGTTTCTTGGATAGAAATTATGATATTCCTATTTGCTTCAAAGATGCCAAGATTCATGAGTAACAAACTAATAGAGATCTAAATGTCAGTGATGCCTGTACAGTAGCAGTTCTGAGCTTGTGCGTGGTTCTGTGGACTTCATTGTGAAACTGTTCAAACTGCAGTAATGTGCAGAAACTATGAGATTATATCTTTCCAACTGGCAACACTAATTAAGTTCCTCAACTTTAGTTTTTCTGTTAAGTGGTATATTTCATTATGTATACCAAATTGATTTTTAGATTGTAGTTTTGGATGGGCATTGCTATAATTTGGTTATAGGAACTTATCAGAGATGAGAACAAGGCACGTCATTTTATTATCTTTCCAGCGAGCTATCCGTCAGAATGGCCATCCTTTATTTTCAGCTTTCTGAAATGGTTGGTGTTATGAAAAGTACAACAGCCTGCTTTTGTTTTGAAGCTTGTTCTGCCTTTTTTTTTTTTTTAACATTATATAGGTTGCATATATTGCAATCCTGTTCAAGATTCCCACAATCTCCTGTCTTCATTTAAAAATTATTTTCCAGTTTGAATTCCACAATGTTGCATAAATCTCTGGCAAACAGCAGTTTAGCGAGTGTGAGGTCTGTTTGCTTTACATATAGATCTGGACTGCCAGTGAAGTTTCATGAAACATCGTAGGATTCTGCAAAACTTGTGAGTAAACATCTTTTGTAGGGTTGCTAGATTTGGAGATAAGTCTTGTTGGCAGATACAGCTAAAGAGCAAGTCGTTTAGTTAGATGGAAAGTATAGCAACTACTGTAATATTCTAGTCCCTTGATGAAACATCGTTAGCCCCTTGCTAGTCCCTAATTAAAATCTTATCTGGTAGGTGTAGAGAGCACAGAAGGGTGTAGAAAAATCTGCATCGCCATTGTAAGAGGAATGCTCTGTGGGAGAGGTGTTTTGAGTATAGACATTTGGAAGACAGTAGAGGACGTACACTGAAACATGTTAATTTAAATGTACCGTTTCTGCTGAAAAGAAGAGTGGGATTGAAATCAGCATGCCTATTCAACATACAAAAACTTAAATTACAGGTGGTGTTATGTGCTGATTCAGGTCCATACGTTAAAATAATTTGGGGGAGGAACTGACTCTCTTTCAATGTTCTTTTCAAAAGGGATCCCAACTTCTTGACACTGCTGTAGCTCAAATGGTAATTAAAAGAAGTCTTGAAGCAGGAAAGAGATAAAACGTGCAATGCATATTTGTTCTCTTGCTGATATACATGTAAATCTCATTTACATTTCTTCAAGTTACTGAGTAAAATCTCTCACTAGTAAAACAGAGGATGAATGTGCTATCTTGCAACTTCTTGTCAGGCCATAGTGATCTTCCAAAAGACTTATTAGATAAAACCCTAAAATCTACATGTGCTATAATGTTGTATGACTTAATTTAATAAAAATCATTTCATGCTTAAAGAGAATCAAGCATAACAGTTTTCGATATAAAGCAGAGTAACAAATGTCAGTTATGTAGGGCTGCATCACTTTGTCATGCAAGTTCTTAACAGGATTCTTGCTGGAGAGAAACAGGTTTTCACTGACTATTTTTTCCATCAAAAATAAATCTAATATTCATAATGGATTAAATGCTAGTCAACTAGAGGGATCCATTTAGGCCTGTTGATATCTTCTTACTGCCATTCACTTTGTGAGCTGCCATTCTAAGTATGAAAAGAGCAGAAAGAAACCTTCTGTTGAAGGCTATTTTTTTACAGTTCATGCTACAGTGGGGGTGAGGAGCATGGCAAATTAAGATCTAAAATCTCCCTGAAGGTGAAATTACTAAAATATCAATGCATTAGTCAACCCTTGTGTGAGATTTCGAGCAGTCTAAGGGAGTAGAAAGGTCTTTCTAGAGAGAAAGCAATGAAATATCTATTTTATGTGTGCCACTTTACTGGCTCTTTGTTTAGCTGGAATAAATCTGTATGAAATGGCATCATTTAAAGTACTACATAATCTGTGGGAGTTGATGATGAATTTTTAATTTGAGAAAGACTGGCTTTTTACAAAATAAGCCTCATGATCTAAGATGTAATGACTACAAATTGCTGTTTTAAATGCCAAGGCTGTGGCTTCATTATTTTTTGCACATTAAATAATGATTTTAATAAAAGTCTAGAGTTCATGTTCTCTTCTGAAAGCTATTACCTCTTAGCGACTGGCATATACCTCTTTGTCTAGAGGGCAAAGTGAACAACATCTCATATTTTTCTTAGGCACTATATGAAAGCATTAATTTCCTTCTGATGCTTTGATGGAACTCCAGTGCTGTGGGGCAAGTTAATGCAAAATGATCACATTTTCACTCATAATCAATATAGCTGTATGACAGTAAGCATCTATTTTTCATTTCAGCATTCAGTAAAGCTGAATGATGTGTGGATTTTCTGCAAAAGGATCCTTTTGAAAAGCAGGGATGGAAATAGCATTTTTAGCAGGAGGCTGGGTCACTTGGTTATTACTGCAGTTACCTCTCAGCAAAGAAAGCTCTCCATGTGTTTTACTACACACACACCTTTTCCTTTATCACTTACCTGTCGCATTTGAATAAATCAGATACTTGCCATTTTACTTAAGAAAAGAAAACAACTAGCTATTTATTTCTCATTAAGTTTTTGGTGGAATTATTATTTCCATTTCAATTGCTCTGTCTGATCTTTGGCTTCTTACATCAGGGTGACAGAAGCAAAAGCTGCTGAAGACCAACATAGGCCTTGCTCATTATTGAGAAGAGAATGATGGAAGGAAAGAAAAAATGTACTTTTAAGACAGAAATTAAAGCATCTGTTTGTGTGATTCTGAAGTTTTTAAGTGTCCAGATGTAGAAGTTCAAATATTTGCATACTAATATAGAGAGTAGTTTCTATATTAGAGAGGAAACTTGTATTAGAAATCTGCTATAATATTTTCTGTTCCACAGACAAAAAAAAAATTATGGTTAATATTTGCATTGCCAAGTGCTGCACTTCTGATGAAAAGAAACTAACTTTTGTTTACTGTTAGTTTGAATACTGCTCCAAAG
The DNA here is from genome assembly GCA_013398915.1 of Dromas ardeola. NCBI lineage: Eukaryota > Metazoa > Chordata > Aves > Charadriiformes > Dromadidae > Dromas > Dromas ardeola. Next base: position 313,769 of record VYZM01006143.1, read on the forward strand.
GTTTGCAGAGGCACCAGAAAAACACCCCAAACCCATACTCCAACTGGTAGAATGTTCTCACGTGAGGTATTTTGAAACAACGTCCCAGATAAAAACTATTTTGAAAGAGAGTTGTATTGGGTTTGCGTGGCAAAGTTTTGGTAGAGGGTGGGGTACAGATGTGGCTTCTGTGAGAAGCTGCTAGAAGCTTCCCCTGTGTCCAGTAGAGCCCAGGTGGTAGCTCTTTTGTGATAATATATTTAAGGAGGAAGCTGTGGGGGACGGGACAGGACGGACATGGAACTTGTGTAACAATAGCTGGAGAGAGGAGTGAGAATATGTGAGAGAAACAACTCTGCAGACACCAAGGTCAGTGAAGAAGGAGGGTAGGAGGTGCTCCAGGCGCTGGAGCCGATATTCCTCTGCATCCCGTGATGGAGACCATGGTGAGGCAGGCTTGGCCCCCTGCAGTCCATGGGGATTAATGGTGGAGCAGATATCCACCTGCAGCCAGTGGAGGACCTCGTGCTGGAGCAGGTAGAAGTCTGAAGGAGGCTGTAACCCTGTGGGAAGCCCATGCTGGAGCAGACTCCTGTCAGGACCAGTGAACCTGTAGAGAGATGACCCCATGCTGGAGCAGGCTTGCTGGCAGGACGTGTGACCCCATGGGGGACCCATGCTGGAGCAGTCTGTTTCTGAAGGACTGCATCCTGTGGAAAGGACCCACGCTGGAACAGTTTGTGCAGAACTGCAGCACGTGGGAAGGACTCATGTTGGAGAGGTTTGTGGAGGACTGTCTCCTGTGGGAGGGACACCANAGAAGTTCGTGGAGGACTGCCTCCCGAGTGAGGGACCCCATGCTGGAGCAGGGGAAGAGTATGAGTCGTCCTTCCCCTGAGGAGGAAGGAGCAGCAAAGACAATATGTGATGAACTGACCGCAACCCCCATTCCACATCCCCCTGTGCCACTGGGGGAGAGGAGGTAGAGAATTCAGGAGTGAAGCTGAGCCTGTGAAGAAGGGAGGGGTGGGAGGGAAGGTGTTTTAAAATTTGGGTTTTATTTCTCATTATCCTACTCTGATTTGATTGGTAATAAATTAAACTAATTTTCCCAAGCTGAGTCTGTTTTACCTGTGATGGTAATCGGTGAGTGATGTCTCCCTGTCCTTATCTTGACCTATGAGCCTTTTTTGTGTTCTCTCTCCCTTGTCCAGCCAAAGAGGGGAGTGATACAGTGTCTTAGGTGGGCACCTGGTGTCCAGCCAAGGTCAACCCACCACAAGAGTTTAGTATTAGGTTTGAGAGATACAAACAAAGTAAAAAATCTCACTATTTCCTGTGCCTCAGCCCCAGTTACTAACATTGTATGTAGTAGATTGTTCTTATTATCGAGTGGCTGAGATTCAGAATATGTTAATATATGATGTTTTAATCCCTCAGGAGAACTAATAGAGGAAGCATGTCTTCAAGGATATAAAATATTAGCTCATTGAGGGGATAGAAATAATTTTCAATAATAGAGTAAGTTAAACTGAAGATGCTTAAAATTTTCTATACACTTAAAATCAGAGGCAGTCAGTTATACAACTGCTGCTCCTATGTTAGTTGGAAGATCCTCCTACAAATAACTTGATATGAATGGGAGACTGATCTCCTGAAGTTCTACTATCATATACATAATAGGAGGCATATGATCAGAAAATGTAAGTTTAAAAATGGAGAAGGTGTTTGATTTATAAAACTGACATTATTTTTCCATTGATTGCCAGGGATGTAGAACTTCAACCTCACCCTTAACTGAACTGCACCAGTATGACAACTGGCCACCAAGAACAACAGTGAACTGATTGTGATTTTAGCCTCTTTTTGACAGCAGTGATACTTACTGAAGCCTTATTTTAGGTCAGTCAGAGTAATCACTTTTTCTTTTTTTCACTAGTACAACGATAAAGTGTTAAACTGTTTCAGTAGAAGATAATTTTTTTGTTTAATTATTTTAGTAAAGAGTTATAAATGGAAAATATTGACCTAAATCTAAGAAGTCAAATAACAGCAGGTGTCAGAAATCATGCAATTATAATCCTCTGATGAGAACATTGTGAAATACATTATGGAGGATTAGCTTTACTTTAAAAGTTCTATTTCTGGTGAGAAACTGACAGTGCAAAAATTCTCAGAATTCTTGTTTCTTCACAGCATTGGTGTATAAGATAATCCTAAATTACAGTATTATGCAAAGATATGTGGGGAGCGAGGATCTGAGTGAAAAGGAAAAAACAACTTGGTTCAACTTTAGCATTCTGGGAAAACCAGCCCAACACTAGCTCACATAAAAAAGCAGATATTGAGAAGCCCCTTTTTGACTGGCTATATGTAATTGGGACCTTGAACTTCCCTTGCAGCCAAATCGATACCTGTTGCTGCAAGCTGTCTGTGAGGTGGTTTCTCCCTCCACTACCTGGAATTCTGAGCAGGTTTTATGGATTGTCCCAAATACACCACAGCTGATTAGTCTTGAAACAACATGTGTGATATTTTTGCCTTGTAAAAGTGCCGTAGGACTAGGCAAATTGAGACGGATCTGACAGGCACTGAGATGTGCATTGCTTTACCAATAGCCTGGCAGATGCTTTCACATGAAGTGGTGTTTGTAAATTCTGCTCCTTCTTCAGAACGCTTCCACCTGCCAAAACAGCATGACCCTCCTGTTGTCTGGACTGTGTGTCAGCCAGCTGTGTCCTCTTCTGGCCTCTCTTTCTGCCAGAATAACGAAGCAGCTTCTTTTGCGGCCAGAGAAAAAGAGGTCTTAAAAACTCTTTCTTGTCAGAATATTGATGGTTTTCTAGCCTATGTTATAACATGCTCTTCATTTGTTTGCTTTATTTAACTAGTAAAGAAGTGATGTGACAAGCTTTTCAGCCTTACGAGATATGACAGATTAGACACCCTCCCGTTTAAAAATAAGTAAATAAATATATTTTAAAAATCTTGACAGCAAGATGTGGATTTTTTTTTTTTATTCTGCAGTATCTGGAGGTCTAGCACTCTTATCAAATGCAGATGACCGCTGATTTGTCATCCCGAAGACATAATTATTCACTGGGTGCCATCTGCAATTATGGCTAAACCTTTCAACGACTGTCAGACACATCTAACTCTTGCTAACTACATTTTGAAGAATATGAGATCACTTAGTTGTTAAAGGTTGCTTTCCATGTTTTCAATTACATTCATGTTGTTAGTAGTTTCTTAAATTAAGGAGCCATAAAGATTCTCAAGCCAGAAAGGAAGGAGCTGAAACATTACACACTGAATTTTCTGGTAATTTGACTTCTTTGTTTCTGCAAATAACACGCAGAAACCCTCCAGTCCCATGTTCTCCAGAATCCAACACATAACAAAGAAAGTTCTTCATTTTTTTTCTAGAACCTATAAATTGTGTGTATCGAAACAGCGAAGTGATTATCACAAGCTACTCTAAGTGAGAAAAGACTGGTTGTTAAAATTGTGGAAGGAGAGGTGAGAGGCTGATATCAAATGCATGTTTTGAGCAATCATATACAGAATGAGCGGAGTCCAGATGCTAAGGTACACAAAAGTAATGTTATCCATGGGAAATCACTGGGAAACCATCCTTGTTCTGTGAGTTGGGTGCTGCCTTTGGGTTTTGAAGATCTGTACCAACATTGAAAGATATATTTTTCTTGCTGGTCAGTTTTACTTTTGTTCCACTCTCTCAACTGTCTAACAGCCAGCAGTAGAGGGAAGCCAGTGTTATCTGTCTAGGATTAGGAGAGGGAAAAGGCCTTTGGTCAATTATGATTCTGTTACTGTTCCTCTAAACATACTTTCCAGCACAAGTAAACAGGTGCATTAAATACTGCCAGCATTTGTTTTATATTCATGCTGTGAAGAAGCTGCAGTTATATTTCTGGTCCAACTGGACTGCACTGCTAAACTTTTTTTACATAGGTGGAAAATAAAACCTCATTTGAGTCTGCTGGCCAATGTTTCCGGAATAATTAGACGTAGATAAATGAAGGTACAGAGTATAGATGAATTTTGCGTGTCTCTCCACTTCTGTGGATGGGGTCTCTTTGTACGTACTCCTATTCTGCGTGCCTGGGTGGGCAGCCCCCTCAAGCTGGACAGAGGGCAGAACAGTAAGAGCCCTACACTCGTGGCATGTTTTTTGGTATTATTTTTCATCAGTGGCTTAAGATACTGCTAATCTGTACCTGCACCGACCTGAGGAGCAGAACTTTCCAGCACCACTGTGACTACATGTATTTATGCGTCAGTGCTATTGGCCTTGGTTTGCTGTGGTACGCAATATATTCTGCCTTATAGATGGGTAAATTTGGCAGCTGTCTGTTGGAGCAGGCTGCTGAAGATAGGAAAAAAAATGCCTGGTCAGAAAAGAGCCTGGCCTAAGCCAGGGCCTGCTGTCAGCTGTATCTCCTGTTCTTCATTTGGTTGTTGAAAAACTGGAGCATTCTCCCCAATGCTCTGCGAGCTCATCTGCCAGCGGAGTTATTTTGGTTTCCACTCTAGGCAATAGCATGTTTTAACTTTAGCAGTACTGATGAGTTTGCCTTGTGTTGCTTACAGCAGTGATGACCAAAACATGCTTTGTCTATTGTGAATTAGGTAAATTTAACATTTATTTCATTTTCCTCTGGAAAAAGGGGTTGTCTTTATTCTTAACCCTGTAGGGCCTCTGTTGGGGCCACATGTTTTATTTGTGGGTATCTTCAAGTTCAGAGACCTGTCTAGTTGCTCTGAGTGGACACTGAAAAAATAATTTCATTACAATAGTGGTTTAACCCATTTTTCCACTAGATATCAATATGCTTTGGTAGAAAAGATGTAGGAGCTAGTTAGGGACTCATTCTGGTTCTGCTCTGAAACACTGAGTAACTTTGAGGCACTCTGAGATGAAGTTTCTTTGACTGTTAAATTATGATAATATTTATTTCACTTATAGTATAAAATGTCAGTTGGAACAAATTCAAATTTATTGTTAACATGGATGTTGTTACTGTAAGAGAACTCTTGCGTTATTGAATATACGGTAGCTGACAGGATTGCATTGATGTAATGAAGAAGCTTGTGAAAGCAGATGAAACTGTAACATTGTTAATGTGTAGAAAAGCCTTAAATGTCCCCTTGATTCTGATACTTTTGTCCCCTACAGCACCATTCATTAATGAACTTCACCTTAAAATCCGTTGTGCTCTCCTATTTCTTAATTTTATTTCTTTTTCATGCACATTTGCACACTGGTCATGATTTGAAACAGCTTTCTGGGATTTACGTGAGCTTTTGTCTTTTGGAGAGCTTACAGAGGTCCTCTTTTGTTCTCTTTTTTGGTCTCCTCCCTCTTTCTCTCTCCAGGTCTCTCCTCCTTATTTCCAGTAGTGAAGCCCTCCTTCCCCTCCCATTCCTGTTCCAGTTCCTTTGGACTAGTAACGTCCTCGTACCTGGGACTCATATCCTATCTGTACCCTTGACTTGTGGACATTTACTTACAGCCGTAAATCACGCTTTAAAAGTTTTATCCGCCACTACCCACGGATCACTCTGTGTTCTGCAGTGTATTATTACTGAATATATAAATAAGGAAATAAATCATTGGTTTCTAACTTGCAAAGAATATGCCACAGCATATGAAAATATATCAATTTTTAATTCATTTCTGAAGGTGACCCAGAAGCAAATGATCACAATGCAAGTAAGATAGAAATACGCATATAATAGTCTCTGATGAAGAATTATATTTTAAGAGCATTCGAAGGATTTATGATTTCATATTTATAATTTGCATATGTTCTATATTTGTTTTGAATTTAATATGCAGTAATTTCATAGTCATGTAAATAAATTCAGTGGGTACTGCTGCCATCTCCTGGTCAATATCTAAATTTAACACAGATCTCAAAAATAAAATCTGACGTTTAAGTGATATTTTCAAGGTCTTCATTGCTAAAGCTGAATTTAAAATTCCCAAACACTTCAGCTTTTCAGTATAGGACCCTAGATATTGGACAGATCGGTGTTTATGGTTAGGTTCACTTGAATTTAACACGAAAGACTGGCATTTCTTAATTATTATTTTTTTTAATATGACAAACTTCAGTAGAAATATTAAGGCACGTTACCTATAAATACATATACTTCTAGATTTTGAAATTAGATTTTTTTATTGTCCTTTGCAATTGCAAAAATGAAGGCCATCTGGTGCCTGGTGGGACCTTTCCCAAGTCCGTTTATGATTTATAGTAATTTCTCTTCTTTTTCCTTCTTCCACAACTAATGGGCTTATTCCCTTTATTTCCTTCTATCAACATTTGTGCTTAGACATTGTGCTTAGTCATCAGGGTAAGATCTATTTAATCACTGAGATATAGTTCAAGTATGAGCTTGTTGAGTTTCCCTGTCAATCTGTCCATGTTCATCGTAATAAAGTGACTTTCAGCTTCACAGTGAATTCCACCACTCTAAATGAATGTCACAAAAAGCTATTTCTTAGCTGTGTGCTTTCAAGTGTGCCTAAAACATGTTAAATCTCAGAAAACTTGTATGAAACAGGTATGTTTGTGTTGTTTCCCTCAAAGCCTATAGTCGTACAACATCGTGCAAAATTAAGACATCCCCCATGCTTTTTCTCCTTGTTTTTTTTTTTGTTTGTTTGTTTTTTTTTAATAGGTTTACCTCATTTTGAATACAGAATGTGAAAACACCTCATGAAATAGTTGTCACAGTTCTTATGATAATTTCCTTTGGACATAGCCTGTTTTAAGCTGTGCTCTAAGCTGGTGAATGTGTGCAGGGTCTCAGAACTAGCACTGCTATCAATCTTTAATTTCTTGTTCCTGTGAACTTTAACAAGTTAATTTTTTAACACTTATTGTTGCAATGGTATTTAATGTCTTCCTTTGCAACATAGTTAGGCTGACTAACTCTTAATGTTAAGTGGTTTACTGACTCATGCATGAAATGAGAGGAAAAACTTTGAAATTTTGCCTTTGTAGTATTGCTTTTAAATTCATCAGAGTCACTGTGCTACGTTTTGGTGGCAAGTTTATGTATAACATTAAAATCTGTCTGGTCACTCTGAAATGCTTAAAAGAGACTCTGTGCACAGGGGGGAGTGACCAAAGGAAATGCAAACTTCCTTGTAATGTTTAGTTGCTTTTCTAGGAGCTAGAGCAAAGGTACACAATTTTACCAATTTTTATGATTATATTTCATACAAAAGCTAAACTGGGCAGACAGCTTCTAACTTAACTATTTTATCTTTTTAAGTTTAGTGATATGACTGGAAAAATAGCTGATATTATAAATAATAGGAAAAAAGTGTAAACTTGTACAAAGAAAGGAAGAGAAAAAGGAAAGAGGAAGATGGTAAAAAAAAATCTATTAGATGTGAGTTTGATTAAATGCAGAACTGAATTTAATCTTGTTGGTGGCTTCTGTGCTTTGGCTTCAACATAACAATATTGTTGTACACTCATCCAATTTTGAGTAGTAGGAGCAACATAAAAAGTTACATAAATGTAGATGGAAAATACAGCTTTCTTTTCCAGTTACAAGATCCTGGAGGTGCCGTGGAGGTTTTGTTCAAGGTCTCCATTTCTTCCTTTTTTGTGATGCCAGGCATATGAAAAAAAATTCCCACAGAGATTTCCTCTTTTCAGAATAACTTGCTCATACAGGTGGTGTGCAGCATGGCAAGTACTCAGTCCCACTCGGAGCAGCCCTTCAGAGTCAGGATTTGCCTCCCTACAGATTAAGAGAGAATATTGTTGTGGGTTTGGCCAGAATGGCCAATCAGAACGACAGATGGCCCTCCCCCACCTCTCTCCAAAGAAAGGAGAGGAAGAGAGAAGGAGATTTACGAGTTTAGAAAAAGAACTAAACTACTTTAATGAAAATAATAATAAATAAGGAAATAAGAAATAATAAGAAAATGAAAAAAAAAGTATACAATACATACAAAACCATATCCAGCTCCCAGGATGACAATTGCGTCACCAGCAGACACAGGGAAAGTCCCAGACTGGAGTCAGTGACGAACAGGAGCTGAATTCCGGAACAAGAGTCAGGAGTGCTCAGATCGGGATCAAAGGCAGATGAACAGACAGCATCCTCCTCCGACGTCGGCCATTGAAGAAAAAGAGCGAGAGAGCAGACTTGCCCCTTTGATCCCCTAGTTTTTATACTGAGCGTGATGCATATGGGATGGAATACCCTGTTGGTCAGTTTTGGGTCACCTGTCCTGTCCGCTTCTCCCTATAGGTGTAACCCCTCTACACTTCTCTGCTTCCGACCCTCTAACGGGGCAAACAGCGAAGTGAGCTGACCTTGGTTGTTATAGCAATAAGTATAAGCAAGAGCCTCCGTGCATACCATTCCTTGGTATAATCAGGTTTTATCACTCTGAGACTGAACAGTTTTTGAACAATATGGTGGTAATTTCAGACTTTAGTCAGTTAGAAGAGGCCCAGCTAAAAAGTAAAATTACAAATCAGAAAATTGGTTATGTTTTACCTCAAACCAGTACAATTATGTATGCCTTCATGCAAAAAATAACAATGTGTGTGTAAATATTTCCTATCTGTCTCTCTGAACAAGCTAGTTTTCTTGTTTAGCAGTCATCTGGAATGTTTTGGGTGGACCCAATAAGGTGCTATCAACAGGACTTTTTCTATTGGTTTCCAAATAAATTAATCCATTTAGATCTTGAGCCTCCTAGTAGAAAAGATTATTTTATTTTGGCGAGATTGTGTGGTGCCAGCTGTGACATTTTGAATACTGCCAAACTCTGGTGTTCACTTGAAATTTGTGGAAAAAGTTCAGTTTCAGGTGGAGGGAATGCAGCCATTGACCAGTTACTAATTATTTGCAGCATGATTCTTTCTTGCTATTATTAAATTGCTTTGAAGTATGTCTTTAATTGTAGCCTGCAAGTCTACCCTTTGGAGGGGAGATGTTGGCAAACCATTTCCTTGGGTGAACCAGGAAGAAAAAAGATTTTCTAAACTCATCAGACCCAACAAAAATCTTTATTGAAAATTAGCATGTTTGTTTATTAAAGCTCATGAAACGTGGTTCTGAAGCTATTCCTTGAATAAGAAAGAGGAGTCAATAAATAGTCTTTGAAAATAATGGGGGAAGACTCATTTAAGAAGAGAAGTTGAGTGTGAGGCTCTGAAGTCAAAAGAGATACTGATGGGGGGTGATGATTTGCAGTCACACTTCCTGAAGTAGTTGGGGAGATGCAAGGAACGCCAATGGGGCTGCCCCAGTGCGCACTCCCGCATGAAGAGGTCCTGTCTGGAAAACAGCCCTTTGCCTGTGGTTGCATTTGTTGAGGATAACGACATAAAACTTCATTTCAGATTTGACCTTAATCTCACTGAACAACTATGCATGGTTTCCATGAGGACAGGAGAGGATTTGAGGAATAACTGAAGGGAGGCTATATAATAGGAGTTTACCACAAACAGAGCTGCATTTCTCCAGAAGAGTCAAGACACACTAGTATGTTGCTTATAGATGACTTTTATTATAAAAGTATTGCTGTAAACAGCTAAATGAAAAATATGAAGAATGAGTATTGTCTGATTTAATTAGACTGTAGACTTTCTGAACCAGTACCAACCTGACTAGCTCAGCTTAATCATGTGAGTTTACTGTGTCTGGATGCAGCATCTTTCCCATGGAGCTGATGTTTTGATTGCTTAAAGACATGAAAGATTTCACTGTATTTTTGTGAGGATGAAGATGACGGCATCAAGGCCAAATATGAAAAAAAAAAAAAGTATTAAGAAATTAATTTAGTCTAAATTCTGTAGTGTCATTTAGTTTTTAATCATACTTCACTCTCTTCCATCATCTCTTTTTGTAGCGCTGCTGTACTGCCAAATGGAGCTTTGGTTAGTTTTTTCCGCAGAGGTTGATTGTATTTATTTGCTTGTGAGGTAGTTTATTCTTGTGTATAATGTGCTTCATGAAGCTCTCTACATCCTTGCCATTCGCATGCTTTTAGGAGAGCATGTCTGCTGAACTGTCCTCACGTAGGTGGTGCATGAAGTACAGGTGTTGCCCTCTGAGAAGAGGTGCTATGGCAGGACACCTGCAATGGGGCATCCTGCCCAGGCCAGCACATATGGAACAGAATGCAGAAATAAATAATTTGGCTACGACAAAATTAGCTTCAGAAGCAGTATATCTGTATCAGTGCGAGGCTGTGCTGGAGCCAAGTGGCCTTGGTTTTGGGCCCTGGTGTAATATTGTTATGCCATGCTGCTACTGTCCTGTGTAGCTGTACCAGTCTGCTCCAAATTGGATGAGCAATCTCTGCACCCCAAAATCTCCTTCTTGCCTTACGGTATTGATTACTGACCCCAACTGACCAATTATATATAGTGCGTGATTACAATTGACCAATTATATATAGTGCATAATATATATATTATGTACAGCACTCTAGTTAGTGTAACTATGCTGCAGAAATGAAAGGTATTTTTATTGTGTCCATAACAACTTTCAAATTTAATGTTGTAGTAAAAAAAGTCCTTTTAATTATCCTTTAGATAAAGAATTTAATTACACACATCTAAATATGTGTTCTTAGCTCTACAGGGTATCTTAAAGAGTATGTTTTCTGAGACAAAACCCTCTTTTCTCTAAAGAGCTACTATTGCGCTGAAATGTTCAGCAGGTGAAGGAATAATTATTTAATCAAATGTACAGCTAAGACTTCTGTTGCCCAAATCCCCCAGACAATCCGTACTTGAGGAGCTAATTGTGTTTATGTTCTACAAACAGATCAGATCTGTAAGAAACAAAATGTTTAAAAAGCTTAGAGGTAAGTGGGCAAATTTTAATTTCATTGCACTGGAGGAGAATCCTATAAACTTAAAGGAATTTCATCTATTCGTGACAAGTATGACTTTAACCCATGGTTTTTAATGCTTTGTACAGTAACACTTGAAGACATCTTGTATGATTGGAGTCTTGCATTTGCACGTCCTGTGGTAGTATGCATAATTGACTAATGATGTCTGTAATTTGCCTGTGTGATTAATTCATTTGAAGCTATAAATATTCTATATTAAATTATGCAGAAAGTCAGCAAGTTTTTAACTGATTTATTGAAATAAAAAAAAAAAAAAAATCTGTGTTTCTCTATTTCTGTTCACTAAACAAACCAAGAATTAAAAGAAATCAAATGGTGTTTTAATGGCAAAAAAAAATCTAGAATTTTTAAATAGTATAGGTACAGAGTTTTCCTGTAATATGAATGAAAGAAGTTTGATTTTATTCCTGATTTTAAAAAATTTATTCTATTCATATTTTTTCAAAATCATCCCATTAGCTTATGTTGAAGTCTGTTGTGAACCCAACAGAGAACAAGAGTCTCGTGGAATTTGGTTTGGGTGTTTTCATGAATTCTGTATGAAACAAGCAAGATATAATTTGTCTTTTCTTTTACTCTAACATGAAACTAAGTATTTTCTCTTTCTCAGAAAGAAAAAAATCTGAAAAATATTAATGAAATGCTCAGAATGTTATTTCATGAAACAAAATTTTTCATTGTTTATTTAGTGGACTGATGCATTTTACCTTTGTCCGGTTTGACTTGAGCTTACCAAATCAACTTACTACCATATAGAGGCTAAAGTTTAGTTGGATGACTTGATTTTACATGTGTTCAGTGATTATAGGACACCTTGATGCCTGATCTAGCAAAACCTATGTATATTCCAGAAAAACTGGGGGGGGAGCGTGGGAAGGGAGGGGGGGGGAAAGAAAATCAGGGTTTATACATCTCTCTCTATTCTTTAAACAAATAAGCAGTTGAGAAGACAAATCCAGTTGTGACAACTTTGAAGAGATGCAGGGATTAAAGAACTAACATCAGGAAGAAAAAGGTGGCCTGATTAAATCTTAAGAAATGTTTTCCTGTCCTTCCTTACTGTGTGCTCAGTTACATAGTGTATCACCCTTGACATGCATTAAGACAGGGCCATTGATACCTTTGCTGGCTTTTCTCCAGGAAATTTGAGGCTTTCTTGCTACTACAGCCCAAAGGGAGCAATTTCTCAGTAGTTTGTATTATGATCATAATTTCCATGCACAGTTATATGCAGAACGTGATCAGGACTCAAGATCGTGCTCACATGTGTTTCATTTCCTCTTAAATAACTTTTTGAAGACCTCCATGGTGTCATAGGAATGAGTTTTCAATAGGAATGAGATTTCACGCTCAATAATATGGCCTTATATTTTTTTAGCTAGAGCCATATTTTAATACTTCGTATCTATTGGTTTGAATCTCCTGAAGGACAAAAAGGAATGAAAACAGTACTAAAGTTGAGAATACAGATGTTTAGAGTGGCAATTCCCAGGTACTATGTGTGTCTGTGTGATGAGAAAAGGTCGCCTTGCCCATGGCCTTGGAAATGTTGCAGTGACCAATCCATAAAGATACTGGTGCTGACTGACAACAGGCTGTACAGCTGGAGGACTACAGAACAGTCTTCAGATGAGGCTGGCAACAAAATCAGGAATAAGCAGATAAGATATTTCTAATACCTGAAATGCAAAGAAGTCAAGAGCAACAATATAGACGTGAGTTCCCTCTTCCTTGTATCTTGTAGCTTGCTTGTAGCTTCCAGATTTCAAATAAACCAAAAGGTGGTGTTGAAGACATCTTTGGACTAAATTAAACCATTCTGGGGGGAGGCAGTAGGGAAGAGAGGAAATGAGTGTTGCTAGTATTGCTACAGAGCTACGTGGGAATTGCCTGTGTATGGGTGGATATTGAAGGATAATTCAGCTGTGGGAGATTTCTGTCCGTATGCTTAAGATGCCATATTTGAATATGAAATTTATAGAAGGATTAGCTAATCTTCAAAAATACGAACTGGAAAAATTATACTCTGAACTATTTCAAAGCTTGTGGTGTTTGCCATAAAGCTTTCAGGTTAAGTCCATGTCCTACCTAACGTGTTAAATGAATGGCACTATTAGGAGCTGCAACTGTATGACATTAGAAAAATTACAGCGCTAATTGGCACTGCTTTTACAGACCTTAATATTGCTACTTTGAGTTCTTATTGTTCGCCTAACAGTTAACATTACAAATCTGCTGATGAATAGCTTTTTGTACAGAATTGTCAGATTCAGCTTTGACAATTCATTTAATTTAATGGGTGTGTAATTCAGATAGGTTAACTCCAGAAAGAAAGGGTCATCCTGAGAGTGTTTGCAACAGAAAACAAAGTAATTCCTTGCATCTTTGACAAAATGAGTCAGAAGATTGTTCATATCTATGTTTGCTTAATCAGGAAAAACATATGCAAACTGTAGGATCCAGATTCATACGTGTTGTCCATTAAATATAGGAATAACTTATTTAATATAGAAGTGGCCATGCTTGCACAGTAAATTAAAAAGTGAATTGAAAGTAAATTAAAGTATGTAGTCTTAAAAAGAGTGCATTTCCAAAAAATTGGAAATCCTAGTTTAAATCTTGTTTTAATAGAGCAGATACTTGTCTAACTAGCATATAATTTATGTTGTATTCTTAATACAGTATAACCCAATAAATGATCATGAAATTACATCAGTAAATTAACCTGTTGTGCATTGAATGACAATACTATAGTGTGATCCCATCATAAACTAAAGCAAGAAAAATACTCTGAATGTCAAATCAACCTACTATGGAAAATCTAATTATAATTATTGGGGTTTTTTTAATGACAGAGTAGCAATTTGTAAACTAACTACAGTAACCTCACTCTCCTTCCAAAAATGTAACTTTTAACAGATGTTTAACATGCACTGCTGTATCCTATCAACATTTTATTGGGAAATGACTGGGAAGGTGTTGATGCTGTGAGGACTGTACCTGTCATCAAAAAAGGTGACAACAGAATGCTGGATTAGCCCCCTTGCAGTGCTCCCATCTACTTGCAGGGGAAAGCATCTCCTCTTGCCATGCTCACAATCCTCCTGACTGCAGAAATGATATTGTCAGAACAACAGGTTTGGCTTATTTTCCTCAGTTAGTCTGCAGTGATGGAGCACAGGGCTGCCACGTGTATCCCCAGACAGCCCTGATCACAGGGGCATTTACACACCTTATTGTGTTTCTTCCTATTTCTTCACTCTCCTTTTTATCACCTTTGTATTTCCCTGTTGTTGCCTGAGTCTTCTCCCAGATAACCTATCCATAATAACTTTTCCCCCATCGGTGCCAGTTTTACTAAATCCATACACAGATTTGGTATTTCTGACACAATTACCTAGGTTATCTTGGCCTTGTGGTATCACTGAAATGGTGACCTAGGTACTTTTGGCAATGCAGGACAACCTCCTAATTCTCCCCTCTTCAGTCGTCTGCGTAGTTTCACTGTTTCTCATGTAAGAACCCCATAACAATTTGCGAAGGCCAGCAATCCCTCTTGTTGCTGTCTGTAGCTTTTGTCAGCTTCTCACGTTGTAAGTTGTCATGTCCGTGAATTTTCTTATGCCGTGTCCAGCAATTTCTCACACCCTGTCCAATAGGCAAGGTCTCATCAGCAGCCTCGTCATCTGCATTCATCCCTAACAGGATGTCTTGGCCTGCGTGACAATACCTACTGTGCAATATGTTTGCTTTGATAGCATCATGAGGGATCAACTTAGCTTTTATTTCTTATAAGTTCACTTTGATTTTGGGAATACCTAGTATTCCCCTAGGTGAAGGTGTGATTGATTATTATATGTATAATTTATATGTATATACTAGAATATTCTAGAAAGAGCTTAAGAGAGGCCATAGCAGTTAGTTTGCGTGGTCAAAGTCCTGTGTGTGCAACGGGACCAAATTCTGCAGCTGAAGCCAGTGCCCTCTGTGGCAGCGATGCTTGTGTTTTGTAGATATTTTCTATGCCTTCCTCTCCAGGGTGCAATTCAGACTTGAGCTTTGGCTCCCTCCCAGCCTGGGTCCATGAAGTAGAGAAGTTCAATGAAGGGGGAGACGACCAAATATCCAAAGGGAGAATTCTACTTAGGCAAGAAGAAAGAAAACCCCAAAATGTCAGTAGTCCAGATCAGAGGTTTTGTTCTTGAAAGGTGACAAGCTCAGCAGCAGTGGAATCTGACTGGGGCTTTAGGCAGCTCACTACTTTTTATTTCATTTCCAGTGCTAGGAGATGCAGTGCTAGGTTTGTGCTAGATTCAAATTTTCAGAGATGTCTTTGACTTTGGGAACTAGATATCATCTGTCAAAACCTAGAAGCTGAAATTCTTGAGAAATTCTCTGTGGGAAATGAACGCCACAGAAAATTCTGTTTCAGTGCAGGAGCTCCAGTGGACCTGACCATACTGACATGTGGTCGTCTCAGAGTAAAAGCATGTAATGTTGCTGTGCCATTTCAAAATGTATTCCTCCCACTGTTGTCTTCCTGACTGTGATGATGTTCCTATTTTCTGTTTATTTTAGTATTGCATGTTGCTTTATTTAGAGGGGTCTCTAGAGTCCCATTTTGAGGCATTGAACACTCATATCTGCTTTTTACTCCAAAGTTAAAAATGAAATTACAGTTAATAAAGAAATATTTAAAAGATAAAATGTCATGCATGTGTCGATTTTGAACTTGAATGCAAGGAGTAGTGTATGACTATTATTAATTTCAGCATAAAACTGAAGGATTATTTATATATACACACACCTTATATATAATTATAAGGTAACCATTAGACTAAGCTCATGTATTTTGCATCTCGGAAGCAATGAACTTAAATGACGGGCTGACACTTTTGGTGTCTTTTAAGTGTGTGCATGCATAGGAATAGAAAATACATTTTTAGATTACAGGAGGTTTTGGGAACATTTGAGTTGGATGGAATTTAAATTTTAGTTGATGATCTGCAATTTCTGCACTGTCTTCAAGAGATCTCTTATGAAGCCTGAAATGGAACATTGTTTCTGAGAAGTGCTATCAGTTCAGAGTTCAGTAGGATTACAGAATCAGGTCATCACTAAAACTTACCATACATCATTAAGAATAGTTTTTGGTTATAATGTGTCTTCAGAGGTACCAAAAAAGTTCAGCGAACTCATTTTGCTTTTGCTACCTTCTTCATTTCAGAAGGGGAAAAAAAAAATTGGAAGATGTTTTCTTTTTTAAGTGGTGGTCCTTTTTGTCCTGATTGGACTTTATGAATATACGCACACATATATATGTGTGTGTATATATATAAATGCAACTTTGAGAGTATGTCTGCTAGAAATAGTAATGAGGAAAATTAACAGGAAAATGGGCAAAACTATGTCAATGTGTGGTCAAAGCATAGGAAACAATTTTCAAAGACTAAGAAGATTAGAAAATGCTACTTTTTTTTTTTTTAAGTACAGAAAAGTTTCTTAGGTTCATGCAGAGAGATTATGGGTACTGATGGTACTGTAATTTTTGCTGTTACCTTCTATACATTTGCATTAAGATAATTTTGCTAAATAGTTCAAAAAAAGTTGGTATATCAGCATAATTTTAAAGCATATTTTCCTTGTCATTAAAAAAACCAAACACAACCAACCAACCAAAAACCCACAATACCCCCCCCAAGAAAAACCACACACACACACCTATGGGGAAAAAAAAATGCAGATTCTGTAGATTAATATTAGTTGTTAGAGTTACTGTCAATAAAGATAGTAGAAAGAATGAGTTTTCATTCTCCAGAGCAATTTCTGTTATGCTAAAAACTAGAAATTCTGAGTGACTTAATTTTATAAGGATGCTGGCTGTGTTGTTGTTAAAAGCAAGTCATCCACAATGACGGCTTACCAGTTCAAACATCTGTATGAAACAAAGATATTGAAACCTAAATCTGAATATCATTAGAATTTCTCTGCATAAAGTCTGATCAAATAGAAACAAGCACCTACTTTCATGATGGTCACTTATGCTTTGTCTTTGTTAAAGCTTTTGTAAAAAAAACCCACTAGTTAATTTGAATACAAAAAGATGAGTGAATTCTTGATTCTTCTACGGAATCCATGAGGTCTATGAGGCTAATTCCACTTATTTACGGAAAAATAAAATAGCATACATATTTTAGAACTTTGTTGGAGCTAAGCTCTTAATTCGTTGATATGGCACAGTGCAGTACTATATATATATGAATGTGCTTAATTTCTTGAGAATCTAATTCAGATTTTAAGTGGTGCATATTGGGAGAATTGACTTTTTTCTATTTATGATGATATCTTTTAGAAAAAATAAACATGGATCTAAAGAAGCAAAATGAAAAATTCAAGGAAATGCACGCAGGAGAGGGACATTATTTAATCTGAGGAAAAAGGTGCCACCAGTTCAGGACAAGAGAGAAAGGTAACAGTTTAAGAAAATAACCTTAGTGGTCTAAGTCCTTCTAATGGCTCATATATTAAAGTCAGAGAATTGAGAATTAATCCAAACTAAAAGTGGCAAAACATGGAAATCTAGGAATTTAACCCTTTAATAATGCTGTATGGTAATCATACATCTTGGTGTCTCTGATCTTAGATTAGATTGATTTAAGAAAAATACAACCTACCTTTTAGAAGATATCCCTCATGATCTTTCTTTTTACTACGTGCATTTTCCTACTGAAATGGCCTTTAGGCATTGCAGAAGTTCAAATAGTTAATAACTAGCATTACTAAAATATAAGGCATAGAAAAGTCTGTCATACAGTTAATTTTGTGCAAACTATAATTACAAGATTTTAACACTGATTGTACTTACTTGAACATATGGTGAGAAATAGGTAATAAAACTGGTTTTTAATTGTGGTATAATGAGTTTCTGGATAGTCTATATTATTTCCACTGGGATACCAAAAATTTAAAAAGTGAGAATGAGAGAAAGAAATGGGATACAAAAAAAACTACTCTAGCTTGGAGCTAGTTGTATCATTGAAATGAAAGAAAACAGAATTTGAGAAGACTTTGTATTTAAAAAAAAAATAAAATGTCAGGTTGTCTTAAGTTAGTGTAGTTCTTGTTGTACAGGTTGGGTATGTTTAGCTATTTGTTTGGGTTTTTTTCTTAATATTTTGCAAGAAAAGTTATGTAAGACAGCAGATTTCCTTCTATTTTGAATATACATAAATACAGACTTTCTTCTCTTGTGTTTGGCTATTTTGGTGAATTGTGCTATAGTTAAACCTCAGATGGACCCTTCATACTTGACTCTTGTCCCAGCTTTCATGCAGTTTGTGTGCTAAGCCCATAACTATCCTACTGATTAGTCTCAAAAACCTTGTTACAGTCTTCTGTGTTCTACAAAGACCCCTCTACTGCCGTAAGTCAGAATAATTACTCAGCATTGTTACTGAAGGGCTATGCTGGCATGGCCTCACAGTTGGTTGTTCTTTACAAAGGTTCAACATGTAGAACAGAAATAGATCTTCTGCCTCAGCATAGTTTTTATATTTTCTCTTATTTGTTTTAAGATGGGTTTTTCAATTTTAGCCAAAATGTGAAGGAACGTAAAGGATACATACACTCATGTATATTTCTTCCCAAACTCTGAAATTTGCTGGTGGTACTTATCTGAACTCTGGGATAGAAATCATCTTTATATTGCCTCTTCTGTATGATATGCAGTGAAGGCAGTGACTGTTGTAGCCTATGATACTCTTCAGTTTCTTCGTCTGAACCCACATTGGTTTTTGTATCCAGCCAGTGCCTGGACCCTGAAGTGTAGTAGCTGAAATTCTGATCAAGGGAATATTTTTCACTGTAGAGTTAGCAAACCATCCCCTACTCAACCTCTAGTGCTCAAACAAATATTTTTTTCTTTAAAATGACATTTTGTACTTCCATCCCTCCCCACCACAAAATCAGTATTACTCACTCAGAAAAACCATTTAGTTCTAGACACATTTTTCTACGAGATTTTACAAACATATTCCATCACTTTCTTTATTTTCTCTCCTTTCCTAAAGATGAAAAGATTTTTTTCACCAACTGAACTAGGAATAGTTTTTCTTTAAAAATAAATATGTATTTTTAGAACAGAAAAGTAAATGCTTTTCTCTTTTAGTATATGTCCATAACCAGCTCTTTACATTTCAAAATGGTTTGTCAACATATCACTGCCATGGTTGTCACAGCCTCTCTAAAGCTGTTAGAGTGACTCAGAGAGTGATTTTTCTGCCAGAGGAGCCTGGCAGTGATTACAAGCCTAGTGATACTTCTGCTGTGCAGAAAATTATTATTGATGGTTGTAAGGATAAGCCTGATGAGGGAAAAGATGTTGGGCTGAGCAATGATAGAGGGAGATAAGGGGGTTTGAGTTTTGTTATCACTGAGCTGACCCTGGTCGTGTCCAGTAAAAAATAATACCTTTTTATAGGACACCTGGTACTAGAATCGACAGTCTTAATCCTATTGTAGTTTTTCCCCTACTATTTTCAATTATTTTTCTGAACAGCCTATTAATTCTATTAGTGTGTGTTGACAAGATGGTATAAAAAGAGAAACATCAAACTTCTTGTTTGAACAGGGAGTTTCCCAAAGACCATGAATGCGAGTCTTAATATAATGGGACAGTAAATACTTAAGATTAAATATTCCTAATATTTTTCCACGTGCATGTCATCTACTGATGGTTTTCTTTTGTACTGAATGTAGTCTATTTCTCATTTTTTAATTTCCTTTCAGTTACAAAGAATTCTTGGTTTCTCCTCCATGGTTATCTGTAGTGCGACCATCTTCTTGGGTGCTAGCCTCCTATTGATCTCTGTTTTCAGTAAAGTAGGCTCTAAAATTTCCATAGATTGGACCTGTTACACACACAGGAGTATGGGTATGTCTAGTAGGAAATCAAAGCCAACAATTTTTGTGAGGTTGCTTCGAAGTATGTACTTGAAAGTAGCCATTGGTATGCTCTTAAATGTTGGTAATAGCATTCACTCAGTGGATCTTGGTTCCTGAAATTATTGCTGAGAGCTGTAGGATCTTACAGTTTTGGTGAGACATCAGTGTTTTTCACTCATGTGTAACATAAAAACCTTGATCGTGCTGCATATAAAAGCACCAGGTTCAATCCCATTGTTTTCCCTTGGTTTTGTGCCAGCCCTCCATGGACTATTTGGAATGAATTAAGTAAAATATGGAGGGAACTTAACTGGGTACTCTTTAACTGTATTTAGCTGGGACATCTGTAGCTTTTAATGTCAGGCTTTGAAGACAGCTAAAATGTGGGAAAAAATTCTTTTTTTT
>VYZM01006143.1:334458-347550 GCA_013398915.1 Dromas ardeola
GGGCTGGAGAGCAGAGATGAGCCTCTTGTATATATTAGCATGTGTGTAACACAAATGGATTTAGCTTTGATCCTTTAGTGAAGAGTTGCCCTTTGGGATGCTGTGTGGTAACCCTGTCTGTAGACCTTCAGCTGAAGTCACAGAAGAAGTCAGAAGCAGATCATTTTCTTTAGGTTTTCAAAATAATTTTTCATGCATAGTAGTCTTTTTAGTACTGGCGGTAGAGGAAGCTTGCTGTGTTTGGACACATAATAAATATGACATATGTTAATTCACTTGTAACTTCTCTCTGTATGGAGATTTTTGTGTTGCAGGCAATGTCCACAATGGCTGTGGGGAGATGACCTCTATGTTTTTTTTGTTTTGTTTTGTTTGTTTTTTGTTTGGTGTTTGTTTGGTTTTTTTTTTTTTTTTTTTTAGCTGTTTGTTCCTCCATTTCCAGTAAAATTTCAACCAGTACTGAAAGGAAAAGACATTTTGAGTGAGAGGAACTTGGGATGGGAAAAAATAAAAGATACGCTAATAGTAACCTCTTTGACCATCTACTTACACTTACCTACACACTATGTGAAAATCTATTGAGCTGTGTCACTAGAGTCAGATGAGGAGGTCATATGCTGATGTAAGGTTAGCTGCCTTGTTACAGCACCACACAAGAAGTGTTTGTGATTCCCTGGTTCCAGCAGGTTATTAATCTCCAATTCCATTAATCCTAAAAGTGCACCTTAAAGTTAGTCAGGCTAGATTTGATATATCTAATATTGCCAAAGCAGTTCAAGGTTTTGCACCTGAAAATTCTTCCTTTTTTGTTTAAAAGAAAACAAAAAAAACAAAAAATAACAAGAAACCTGAAGCGAAAACATAGCTGAGGAGCAGCAATGTTGGGGTGCGTTATGTCACATCTCTGTGTGATGGGCTCCTCCCATTCCATTTCACCTGCAGCTGCCTGTGCTAGCTCAGGATGTGACCCATCACCCCACAAATGGCAGAAGCAAGAATAAATACTGACTTTTAATGCTATCTGTGCTCCTTTCACTCTATCCTGTCTTTTGACCTAGAATAAACCATTTCAGTTCACCAAGCAGGCAGAAAGGTAACCTAAAGTAATGTTTTTATGTTAGTTGTTTGGGTTAGCAAATTGAAAGAGCTCATCACAGAAGATGACAAGTGTCAAGAAGGGACGAAAAGGCAGGACTGCAGCAGCGGCTATGAGCCTGTCTGCACCTACCAAGAAATCACAGCCTGGAAAAAGGCAGTAATGCCACCTTCTCCCTGTCTATTAGCAAATCTGAGTCTTCAAACTGGATGTTAGAATTTTTTTGGTGATTTGTGGTACATTTCTCAGCTCCATCTCCGACGTATGGACACTGGAAAAATGTCCCCCTTCCCGCTGCTGCATAAAAATGAGAATTTCAGTGACCCAGTTCCTAATCTTGCGGAGCATTTGTCAGTCAGTCTGAAACTTGCTAGGGAAGAACAATACGTATTTAGTTGATACATAGGTATATATGCACTTACTAGACCGTGCTTTCTTGAAAGCATCATCTGTGGATGAGAGACTGAGATTGTTTTAAATAAGGCTCTTCTGCATCTCTCTCAGACAGTAAGTGATATATAAGCAACATGAATGATGTGAAACAAATAAAGCGCTACTTAGGATTGCATCCATTGGAGATAATAGATAAATCTTTACTCTCAGCCCCATGACATTATTTCAGTTCTATAGTAAACATATTTTCAATTTCAAAATCAACATCAGGGGAATCTCAAGCAGATACAGTCTCTTAGCTGCTTGAAGGATCCAATCAACTAGATACAATGTCTTATGAAAAGCTGATTTGCAAACTTGTTCTTCCAGGAAGAGAGGGAGAACATTTATAAAGATATGAAAAACAAATATTTATGAAAAATCTAATTTATTCCCTTTTAATATGTCGATGCCATCATTCCATTTCTGAATAGTTAAGCACCACAAATAAGCAGCCATCTAGCTCACAGCTAGATGTGTAGACACAGCCATTGCTTTTCTGTTGCTAACATTTGTGTGTGTGCAGGGGAGGGGGTGGGTACCATAGGTCCTCTAGGAGGAAAGTTATTGAAAAACCCACTTGCGAAATTTGTTGAGTAGCTTAATCCATTTGTCAATTAACAGTCACTAATCAAGTATATACTACACTGTTTCTTTAATATCACATACATATCTGACAAGATATCTTGTAAGGAAGTGTTCACAGAAGTTTATTTTCTGTGACAAATATGATCTTAGAAGAAGTTCAACTGTGTATTTCATGCAGCAGTTGACCTTGCTCCAGTTTTAGCAAGATATATTTGCGTAGGAAAAGTGACAGAGGTCTTTAATTTAGGTAGTTCCCACTTTTCACCATTGGTACTGATAGGAGTTTTTATTAGAAACTCACAAAGAAAGTTCAAATATATTTACAGACGTATTTCTTTTTATCAGGTACAGAAATTCATAGTAGAGTATACTATGTCATAGTCATAGTACAATATAACAGAGGAAGAATACTCAATTTTTGAGAATAACAGAAATGAAACTCAGATCTGATTAGCTTTGACTTCATTAGGCTTAATCTGATACTAAGGAAATTCTCATATATATGCTAATGTATATTAAAAAGTCATTAGCTTTAAAATTCCTCTATCTTGCCTTTTCGTCAACATGACCTGTTACGAAAATAAAAGTTTATCTGAGGAACGTTCACAGAAAAAGAAATTTCTTGATTACTGTTTCATATAAAAGGTCTGCAGGTAGAAGACATCTTAAAACTTGTCTTCCTTTGCCCTTGCAAATTTTTAGCAGGAAGCTGGTCCGTAGGATGGAGACAGCAACACCAGCTATGCTGACAGGTATGGCTCAGGACCCTGGCTCCAATTATATCTCCCCAACCTGTTAGCAGAGCTGGCTGTGCGCCTGCACCTCTCCTGCTGCAGCGCAGATTTCTGAGTTTTAAGTTGCTCATGAAAGGGATTTGGAGATAACTCCAGGTTTTGCACCCATGTAGGCAAGGTGTGCGAAGTGTGCTGTTCCACCAGCTTATGCTGTGGGGGCAGCAACCTCTTACAGAAGGGTGGGGGGAGAAAAAAAAGAAAAAAAAGACAGCTGAAGGCGATAATGTCTTTCGCTAGCACAGCTAAATTTGCAAGGTGTCGTTGTTCAGCACCCTCACTGCCAAAGTACACCATGCATTTCATCACTCTGCTGTGAAACAGCAGATCCTTTTTTGTACGACCAACAGGCTCCACAGATGCAGTGAAACAGCAAATATGGTCTTGGGGGACATTTGCACTCATAATTTCATACTTCTAATAAGAAGAAATAGCCTTGTTGCAGCTCTGTGAAATATTATCTGCTCTGTATTTCTCAATCGTAGGAAATCAATTCTAACTTGAGTTGAAGAAAATATTGCTTATTTTTGCTATAGTTTTCACAGTACAAGAGGAAAAAAGTAAATTGTGCAGAAGATGAAATCTGATTTTGATGGCTTTTAGATTGCCTTGTTTCAGGAAGAACAATTGCTTCTTCACATTTAAGTGCTTGGTAGCTGAGGGTGCTGAGAGACGCAGACATCCAAAAGGGTGATATTCTGGGGGAACTTGAAGAGTAATTTTTGTATTGGGAAATCAATAATATTTATCAGGTCCTTACAAAAAAACATAGTAAACTATGTACTCTGAAATTATATTATAGGCTTTATTCAAATCTAAGTTGAAATTAACTAAGTTGAAATCTTTTCACTGACCAAAAAGATCTTTGTATTTCAGTCTTTCTAAGTGTAGCAATAACTTTGAAGGTAATCCTTTCAAACTTGACAGATTGATGCAGAGTGGTGCATGCTGCTCCATCAGAGAGTGTTGTTTCAGCCTCAGCGAAGGAAAAACCATTTGTCATTTGAAGTATAAGGTGACTCCCTCCTGACTCATCCCCAGGGCGGTTTGGTACAAGATTCCTTCCTGTTAAAAAGCCAATCATGAAAGATAGAAATATTTTTTTTGAACTTTGAGGAATTTTAGCAATTTCACTAGGGGGAAGGTAAACTCAATTTTAAGCTTGGGGTAATTTAATTTGCATTACGTTTGCAACCCACTTAGCCTTTGGAAATGGTCTAAGTAAATAAAAAAGATTATTCCTGAAGTTTCTAAATGTTTTAGCTTCATTTTGACAATTTCTGTTTAACGCTTTCCCTACAGCTTAAATTATACTTCCAAATATAGTCTTATAAAATGAATAATCCTTTTAAATAACATATATTCAGTGGTGGTTTTGTCTTAAGAAATTCACAACCCCTTTTTTTTTTCTAGTACAAACATTTTCAGTTCTAAATTTCATTCTTAATTCTGTGTAGACTCAAAAGTTAAAATGGAACCAGGTGAATATACCTTACTTGTTTTTTTTGTCTGCTACCTAACATCATTTTTATTTGAATATCAAATGGGGAATAACTCTTTAGGCAAATGTGCCACAGAAATGGGTCTTTGGTTTTTATGGTTCTAAAAACTATGCATTAGGAAACAAGAGAAATACTATTATTTTTTTTGGTGGTTGTTTAGACAGGTGGATCACATGTATGGCAGGCAACAGTTGTGCTCTTCTGGACTTGGTGAGGCCTCAGGTGAAATACCATATTTTGTTTTGTAATATGGCTGGTAAAAAACACCATCTCCACCAGCAAAAAGAAAAACAAAACAAAAACAAAACCAAAATAAAACCAAAACCCAAACAAAAAACAAACTCAAAGAAAACAATAATAATAATTAAAAAAACCCCTTAGTACTGCTGTTTTCCGTATCAAATGTATATGGAAGTGCCTTACAAAATTAAGCAAGTGACTGTCTCAGACTTAAAATGAAAACAAAAAATCAAGATGCGGGTGTCGGCAAAGGGAACAAAAAAAAATTGTAGAAATCCCAGTGGAGCATTGGCAGAGTTAGGTAAATGCATAGGACAGAAATGCAGTAGATGGTTGCAGGGGCTGAAGAGAAGGCCAGTATGGAGAGGCAAAAGGGAGAAGAGCAGCGGCAGGTAATAAGGAGGGGAAAGCTAATATGGAGCTTGAGGCCTGCTCACTTTTAGAAACATGGAGAACAGTTTTGATTTACCTTCTGAAAGAGACCCCAGGGAAATTGTCTGTTGGAAGGTGTTCAGAGGAATTGCTTCTCGTATGAGAGAGTTCTGCACCAGGTACTACTGCAGACTATGGATTGGGGTTATGAATGGTTTGATGTAGGCAAGGTCATATGTTTAACCCCGAGCACTTCCCCATCCTAGGTCCTCAAGCTAAAAAAGGAAAAAGCTTTTCTAGAAGACAATTGATTCAAACTAGACATTAGTTTGTTGAGAGAAATTTTGAGGACAGTCTGAAAACATTGTTTAACAAACACTTCAACAGTAAGAATAATAAAAAATGTAAGACCGCTGGGAGAAACCTTGCTGTTAAATGAAGAACATAATTTGATGATTTAAGAGGTCATAAAACTCCTCAAAGAACACTTTGTAGCTCTGATTAATATAATTCATTTAATTAAAAAATATAACAGTAAAGGCTATGGAAAAATACCTTGCAAAATAAACTGCCTCTGAAGAGTTCTCTGAAATGTTAGCAGGAAACATGTTAAAGAACCCAGAGGTTGATAGCCTGGCAAATGAGTGTTACCAGGAGGTCTGTTCAGACTGCAGAAAAAGCTGGAAATAACAGGAAGTATCCTAGTGCTGTGCCTGCTTTTCAGAAAAAGAGAAAAACTCATCCAAAGTAAGGCCAGAATATCAGCCACAGCTATTTATGAGATAGCTGCTTCTCAAGGTTTCCTTCATCGCTGTTGGAGCTTTGTTTTATTCTGCTTGGTAGGTGTAAGAGGATGGATTCAGAGATCTGGCATCCATTTCATGTGGCAATAAAATCAAGCAAACAAACCCCCAAACCCAAAAATCTCCAAACCCAAAAATCCCCAAACACAAACCCAAACAAAACCATCACCACCACCACCAACAACAACAAAAAAACCCCACAAAAACCTACCAAACCCTACGCCCCAACCTGTGTTGTGTTGTGTTTAAATTCATATTTTTACTTCAGCAAGATTGAATAGGAAAAAGCGTGGTTCAAACCGTAGCAAATATAAAATGTTTGGGGTTTTAATTAAAAGAATTCTTCTTGGCACAGTAGCAGTTTCAACCTGATACACAAGAAGAGCAGACTATGTTCACAAGCCTGCTGTGTCATTGCTCTTTTATGCAATAGTCTGGAAATGAGCATGCTCACCGAGGTTGGGAGAAAGCAAATTCCATTACCTTCTCTGCTGCTGGGATCCTGCATCGTTCTCTCACCTAAAGAGGATACTAAAATCATCAGACGTTTTATTATTCTGAATGCTTGTAGTATCCCTTCACATAGTAAGTGAATATTCCAGCAGTGTCTGGAATCCATTTTTTGGGTTACTATACTGAAAATGCACCCTGAATAAACTAAATATTAGAGATTAGGAAAGTCTTTAATGTATGATACCCAAGTTTAAATGCACTTTGCCTTAATTAAAAGCAGGACTGTTAACCAATTTTTAAAGCACTGATAACAGCATGCTGACATGGGATAGTTTTGAACACATTGGTTTAGGTTTATCTTTGAGAAAAGGGAACTTCGTATTTAGATCTTCTATGTGTTAGAGTTCAAGCCCATAATGACATCAGCTGAAGTTGAATTACACTAACCTGAATTTTATTTTCAGAGAGCATAACGTATTATTTACTCCAGTCCTCCTTCTCAGAACAAAATAATTACTTAGCTCCTAATATCACTTACATTGGCAGTATGAAAGTTATTTAACTATTGTTTATCTGCACCTAATATCCTCATTAAAGTATGCTGGCAAAAATTCCCTGGCTAATGCTGGTTGTGGATGCTGCTTTTTCCAAAGACCTCAATGTTGCCGGCTCCCATACATGCCTGTGTAGCCTAGTGGTGCAACTGAATCTTGAAACGTATTGGCATAAAATCCTTAGCTAAACAGAATATAATATACAGCAAGAAACTAGGCTTGTAAAAATTCTTGTATTTAGACTAGAAACTGAAGATCACTCTTTGTACAGCCAAGGCAGGTCTATAACACTTTGTCTGGTAGGTAGAAACTGGTTTATAAGATGTATTATCTGAAAATACACTAGAAGTAATGAATTACTTCCTGGTGTCATAGTTGTAGAATTTCTTTTCAGCAGGCATGAGAATCTGAAAAATGGAGTCCCATTCCCACCTATGCCGCCTCTTGGTATAATTTAGGAGTTGGCACACGTCCATGTATCAGGAGGCTTGTATTATTTTCAAGTTTAGTACATACATCATTCAGTTGTACTCTGAAGCTCTCTGTGTTCAGTCCATTTACATTGCTAGTCTTTCCACCTGCTAATCTTAATTTAGAAATCGTTTTTTTAAAAAAGTTCCTTTGTAATTAATACTTATGAAACTTGGTGCTTTCTATAAAGTGCCCTGATTTTAAAATCCTTGACTGTAAAGATAACAATATTTTCCATTTTATCCACATCAAAGGAGTGAATACTGCCTCAGAACTTCATAGTCTAGGTTTCTGGTACAAAGTTGTACCTGTTTAGAAAAATGATAGAAGTCTGGAAAAAAATAAAGGTGTTCCTAAGGGATTCCTTTAATTGATAAATAGCACTTTTCTTCTTACGCCTGGGTAAACAGATTTACTCATTCAGCTGGAATTAGCATCACGCATGAACCATGGGACAATGTTTTGGCAAGAAATGAGGCTTGTCGTCTGATTTCCAATAAAGATTTGAGATGAAACATTGTATGATCACTTAATCTTGTTAAATGTAGCACAAAACACTAAGTGTATTAGAGCGTGTATTTAAACGATAACAAATCCTGCTGTTAGACCTAATAGAAAACAGTCCTTTCTCCACTCAGCTGCTGCTCTTAGAATGGATTCCTTTCCACTTTGGAGCTGTTTACTCTGCCTTTTTCTTGTTGACCAGTGTGTTTTGATACATACTTTTAATTGTTTGCTTTTAAATGTTTGCATTTATTTATTAGTTGTTATTTTTTTAAAAAAAAAATCTTTATGAGGTAGAAATATATATTAGATTATTATACCATATAATACATAAAATGTGTATTGTTACATAAAATGCATGTAATAATATAAAATATACAGTGAATATAGTTATATTATGTATTATATTGTGTATTCCAACAGTATTCATAATATATGCATATAGCTCAGAGGTAATGTCATGAATAAAGTGTTTGAAATATCTGCACCCATCATAGGAAGAATCTGCATCCCTTTTATTGCTTTCAGGGGTAGTTTGTTAGTTGTTTTTTTTAAAGTGTTTTACAAAGTAAAACATATGTGGTCATAAACTTCAGTGAAAAGGGGTGATGGACAAGGTTTTAAAAAAAGAAAAAAAAAAGAAAAGAGAGCACTGCAATGATTCAGGAATCACAGCTAGCTCCTTTAATAGGTAGTAGTCTGTTTAAAAAGCAGTGTAATTTTCAGGAGTTCTCTTTAAAACCTACTGCAATAGCTTATAATGAACTGCGCAAACACTTCCTGCAGGACCAATATGACATCTGTTGTCTAATGCCTGATTTTTTTCAGCCTTTCTTATAGGGTGGAGGGTCACTGTGTCACACATACTCCAGCCCTGCAGCTGGCACACCCGTCACTCCCCCGACTGGCCTCTCTTACAGGTGTTGGAGCTTTGTGCTATGTGCTAGAGCAGAACCACAAAGGTTATCCACGCTTATAATTTTACTCCGTTTTCACGCTCGCTTGCTCTGTCTGGTTATTGGTACCTGGCGTGAAGAAAAGGTCACGGTTGTGCGGGTTGCAGTCTGACCCAGGTCTACACCACTGGTAGCTTTCCATGCATTAGCACAAAGGTGCTTTCCTAATATCGCTCATCTACACCATTTCCCAGTATTTCAACGTGGAAATGTAGCAAATGTAAAATGCTTTCCTTGACACAGAGAAAGAGGTAAAACTTCTTCAAGATATACAGATGTGTCTCTCTTTCAGGACTAGAGACTAAGGATACTCAAATACAGGTCTAGGGGCCTGAAAGAAAATTAACCTTATATAACTCTGAATAGCAGACACACTGAAAATTGATACTAAAATAATACTGTAAACATTTGGTTTTGTGCTCAAAGGTTTCACGCATTGGCTGTGTGTGTTTACTCTTAATGATAAGCTGTACCTGTAAAATATACACATGTATATTAGTGGATGTGTCTGCACGTTCTTTTTGGTGAAGCTTCATAAAATACAGAATTACAAAACTATGAACATCCCAGCTGCTGCATATTCTCTGGATAGTATCAGTTGTCCTTGTTCATGTCAAATAGCTCTGCGTGCACACGTCATCCCTATAATTTTCATCACATTAATGTGATTCATTAGCTGTTTAGGAGGAAGAGACGTGTCAGATGTTGTAGAGTAGAAGTAGATTAACTTTGAAGTTTTATTAAAAATGGAGAATTAGTGTTCTGCAAACTCCCCATGAAGGTGTGCCTAGCGTGTGTATACAAAGTAAATACAAGTGATCGTGACTAATGGCAGAACTGCCATAGCTGGGCGTACACTTACCTTTCCCCAGTTGCAAAATAAAGTGTCTGGCAAATTATTTCAGTATCGCATTTGCTGGTGTGATCATACCCTGCGAGTCAAAGCACGGTAATGAGGGACAGCATTATGCTGGGCAAATGCAGGTCCTGTTGTGCCTCCACTCTGCGGATGCAAACCCAGAAGTGCAGGGAATGAGCTACTGTGCCTACTGCCATGTTTTGCCTGCCCACACGCCATCCAGTCAGGCCAGCTTCTTCCTAAAGCGATTCCAAATTAAACTGCTTGCAGCGGTTCACGTCCTTGAGGATAGCCAAGTGTCGAGAGTGTGATAGCTATGAATAAGGAAAAATCCCCATAAAGGAAGCTCATGTTGGCAACCCAGCCTGTGTGATGGTGGGAGGGGAGATAGAAAGAAAATAGGTTACAGTGTTTAATAATGTAATTACAAAAGGTGATTTGAATTTGATTGTCTGCAAGAAATGCTGATAAGAGTAAATCTCTGTGCACTTGGAGATCTGAATGCTGAGGACAGATCAAGTCTCTGCAGACTTGCATGGAAAAGCACAGCTATTTCATGACCTCCTTCTCTCTCCCATTAGGTTCATGCCTTGTAAAAGCAGGACAGATTTGGGGCTGCATTTTATAAATGCAAAAATGACCAAGTACTTTTCAGGTATGGCTGGAAAAGGTTAATTTACTTTAGTTCATTCTTTGTGAGAAGAGATTAAAAAAGAAAAAAAAAAAACTACGGAATCCATTTAATGAAAGCGAATATAGTGAAGGTATTATATGTTCCCCATTTCATTTTTGTTCTCATCCTGTTTTGCTTCCATAGCAGAGAAAAAGAAAAAAAACAAGTCTTAAAAAGCAAGAGAATAAGCTGTTGTCTGTAAAAAATTTCCTTAATTTCCTAGGTAGTCCAATAGAAACTGTAAACTCTGATCTTAATTCTTTAGTGTATACTGAAACTTATTATGTTTTGTCTGTAAGAACAGTTTGTGATTAATTTTCTGGCTTGTAAAGAGGCTTTTCCTGCTTTTTTTTGTGTGCGTGTTTTTTTTTTCTTTTCTTTTTATCTTCAGTAACATTTCTGATATGTCAGCAACAACCTTAAGTTGTATAAAACAAAATCACTTCAAGGTCTTCTATACAATTACAGTGCATTGGGCCTGTCTCATACTTTGTGGAATGGCATTGCTAACGTGCTTTACCATTTCAGCCTATGTTTATTTCAGCTTTTTGTGGGGTTTATTGCCTGATCTCAATTATAAGGCAAATGCCTAGAAGGCTGACTAATTTATGGTTTTCTCTCCTCTCCGCCCCCTTCTTCCTTTATCTTCCCTATATGTTCTTGGTACCTGTAATTCCAATTTATCTTAATGATAGAAATACCTGGCCTGGTGGTTAAATCTCTAAACTCACGTGTTCATATGTATTTTACTGGAAAGGAAGAGAATAGGTTATCTTATTGTATCTTAATGTTTTTGTGGCTCTCCAGGCTCCAAAGGGAAAATTGAAATAAAAAGCAGGTATTTGATTTTGGTTTCTGTTTGTGTTTGGGTTTTTTTTGTCACAGAATATATGTGTAAAATAGGTGAGAGGCAGTAGCAGCAGATACTGGAGAATACATGGGATCATTTCTGGAGCAGCAGTTTACCTCTGCTCCAGCTAGGTGCCCAGGCTGTTACCTGCTCAGAACACAAACTTATGTAGAAAGAAGATAACCCATGCTAAACACATATTTCTGATGAATGTAATACAAAAACATTTTGTAGTTCTTGCACAGAAGAGCTCTCCACTCACGAAGCAGAGAAATGGGATGCTGATGGCTGCCTTGGAATGGTTTGTAATTCAAGCCCCAATTTATTCATAGTGACACACTGACTTCATTAAATTGCATACATGCAAGATACAGTGCAACCTCACCCATTTGCAACCATGTAAGTTACTAATCTTAACTCTTGAGACCACTCCGATATCATTCTTCCATTGTTCCTTTAGTATTTTCTTTAAGATTATGTATCTTTGATTTTGACCATTTCAGTTCTATTTCCCTTGCCTTCCCTTGGTTTCACTTTTCAATAATTACTTCCTGTTTGGATTATAGCATATCTTGGGCTGTTTTTCTGATTGGCTGCATGAAATTCCTCTGTCTCCTGAGAGTTTTGGATAAGCTGTTTAAAAAAAAAATAAATCAGTTCTCCTAGTTGGTGGAGTAGTTAGCATGTGCAGGAGTTATCCTTTTCTTGTGAAATGCTGGTGTTCCATGCTTGCTTTAGGTACTATTATTTTCTTATTGATAAAGGACTAGACTTAAAAACTTTTCATGAACTTTGCTAATCATGTTAAGCTGCTTTGTATTAAAAGTTGTAAATGGTGCTAAGTATCCTCCAGTAAAACTCAACCTTTACTGTAAATAACGTTACATTAGATTACGACTTCAACTAAAGCACACAGTTACTCGATATTAGAGAGAGCTTCTTTAAACTGTTATACTTAGAGCTTACTCAGCAGCACAACCTACACTGATTTTTTATTCCTGGCATTGACAACAGTCATATTCAATCCTCATAAGGAAGCAATTTTCAAGCTGATTTTTTTCCAGAAAAAATAGTTTGGGGCTTAAACAATGTGGAAAACTTGCCACAAAGCATGAGCAAACATATAGGATAGAAAAATACAACCGATACTAATAACAGCACTCAAGGAAACATCAATAGATATTAGATTCAATATGGTACAAAGCTAAGAAAACGTGTGTTGTTCAAACATTTCTTTCTTGAGTACAGGATACTAGGTAAAATATACATTTTAATAAAAAACATCTACAAGTACATTCTATAAGGCAGACCAGAAGTCTGTATCAAATCTTAATATTTGTCTTGGCAATAGCTTGGTACTAGTGAAATCAGAAATGTGGGGAGATATGAAAAATGAAGCAGCTACTTTAGGAGCAATTTTTTTTTTTATTGGACAATGTAAAATGTGTATCAGTTACATGAATAGGTTGAGCATCACTGAAATCACTTTTGGAAAAAAAATGCACTTTTGTCATAGTTACTAAAGATGAAGTTAAAAAATAAAATCTCTAATAGATTTAATTTTCATTTGATTACTAGTTCATGTCAAAGCAAAAATATGAATAGTGATGGATGTTCTTATTTTCTAGTGCCAGCCCTATGTGACATACACATCATTTAACCTTACATTTAATGAGAGACGCAGTTGATCTTGACAGATGATTCTTGGGTTTTTTACTCTTTAACCAAACCCTTAATGAGCTGCACTTTATATTTCTTTTACTTTTAAACCTACTGATGCCTTGAACCATGTTCAAATCCTAAATATTCAAGGCAGAGGAAAGTTTAGCTCTGTACTTCGTCTTAATGCTGTGGTCTATACCAGTCACTGAAATAGTGTGACTGTTTTAAATGGGGTTATTCAGTTGGTAAGAGCATTGGTAGGAAGGTTGTGTTCTCTCTTCTTTTT
>VYZM01006143.1:351521-361548 GCA_013398915.1 Dromas ardeola
GAGAAGGGTCAGATAAAGTGCAGAAAGGAGTGAGGGGCTGCCCCCCCAGCCACAGAGGAGATGGAAAGAGATTTGTATGGACCAGAGGGGCCTGGGAAGGGTTTGCTAAAATTCAGAAAAGATGCGTTTAGAAACAAGGGTCTGTTCTAGTTCTGTGAGGTCTCTCTCATTATAACGGTAATTATTCTGATTAACAGTCCACTAAACCTTTGTGGGTTTTGGCAGGTTTTTTTTGCTGGTTCGTTGGTTGGTTTGGTTTTGTGTGTGTGTGTTTTTTTTATTTTTTTTATTTTTTTTTAATTATTTTTTATTTTATTATTTTTATTTTAAAAGGCTTCAGATCTATTTTAATTAGTTTGGTCTACGAGAGACTCTAGAACTTAAAGCTTTAGCCAGCTGGGGATCTGGTCTTACCAGGCAGCTGGAATTGTAGAAAGGTATAGCTGTTAAGAAAGTAATGGTTATGTTTTCATTTTGGCTGGATATGCTTCTTCCAGCCTTACTGTAGTGTCTGTTGTACACAGAAGATTTGAGAATTGCAGCTGGGGCCCTGTGATTGTAGTAGTACCTCTGTAGAAATACTTTATTTTTGAGAGTCATGAAACTTTGCACAGTCTTGACACGTATGACCTTCAGTTACTGAGTGGTTTTGTTAGGAGTTTCATAAATTGTGTTCACGGCTTGTGACTCCCATGTTGGGGAGTGTCTGTTCACTTCCTCCCTTAGGTTTCTGATGCCATTCATTATATACAGCATGTCCGTAAATTATTCTTGGCTGTTGGGATTTTTTAAATTTATTTCAACTGTAATCAAGTTTTCATCAGATTTTCAGTTATTTCTTTTGTTATGGTAGAGAGAAGAGATGCTTGCTGGGAGATCAAGAGGGATCAATGCATGTGTTAGATACCTAAATAAAGGTAATGAGTTGCAACTATCCTGCATCCCAAAGAGAAAAAATTACAAAGCTTGATAAAAATGAATGTTAGGCGAATGGGTCAGATTACCTTATTGGAGATATGCTGCTATACAATTGCAACATGGGATCTACTTTACCTGTCTGTTGGGGTGAAGGCCTTATGAAGATGGACCTAAATTTATTTCTGTTATTTGGGTTTCTATAGTTGTATTTGGGTCTTTTTTTTTTTCCCTTTTATTGACAAATCTTACATCTAATTTACAATAATATGTGCATATTCTCCATTTAGAATATTAGATTTTCATATACTGTGGAACGCGGTGAATATAGTGAAATCAAACTGAAATCCCTGGTCCCCACTCCATACAGACACACATGCTATTTGCTTTTTGTATTAACTTTTGAAATTTTTGTCCCTTACAATACAAAAGACAGGTTCATTTGTGTGTCCCTATCATCTGCATTTTGTGGCTTTTTCTACTTCTAGGGTGTAACATTAAGTATATGTAACCTTGTCTTCACGCTATTGGTAAGAATGTTCAAAGTATGAAGGTGTTAACGTGAGTGTGTATGTGGGCACGTGTGTGCACATGTGCATTGTATGCATTTGCAAAACGAAAAGATGGCAAGGTCTTAAGACATAAAATGAAATTTGAAGTTTGTAAGGTGTATTCTTTTTGAACTGTGTGTGTAGTTGGGTAAAGGTGATTTATTTTTAAAAAGGATGCTGTAGTGTATGTGTGTGCACAGGACTCTGGGAGCATTTTTTAAGGCATCTTGTAAAACGAAGAGCTCTTTGGACCCCTTAGTGAGTGCGTCAACTGTCTGTCCTAATCACTTAGTCTTTCATTATCATTGAAGTATGTAATAGCTCAAACGAAGTTAATGAACTGCATCAGGCACATTGTATTTTTTCACAGTATATGTTTTTCTCTGCAAGAGATTTTTGAACGTCTTCAGCTAAATGTATTGCAGGTATAAATCTATCTATCTGTAATTTGGTAGCCTACCTTACATTAGGTGATTATTCTCCCTGTGATTTTTACCAGATAAACTAAACGGATGAAACTTGTATGAATGGTTGTAATGTATATTCAGCAATGACAGATATTTCCTTTGGTCTTTATGAGCTGGTATATTATTTTTTTGAGAAGCTGAGGTTTTAAAGTAAATTCAGATTCATGATTCAAAGAGAAGATCAAATAAAGTGTTAAAATAGCTATGAAATGACAAAGAATGGTTGAGTGACATGGATTTCATCCCACCCCCTCCCTGCTTTAAATTGATCTACATAACGAACAAATGTAAACTATTAAAAATCTCTGTGCGTGTGAATTTGTGTGTGTGTGTATAAAAAAAGTAACTAACAGCAACCTCAGCTGCAAATTACAGCAGATCACAAAAGAAGAGGTATCTACATAGAAAAGGTTTTTTTCACTTTGAAAATATTGCCATTATTTATTCTTCCTGTCAAAAATCAGCTTGGCAAATGTGATTTCTTAAATAGTTATTTTAATATGCTGTGATATAGAACTGTATTTAAGCAAAAGATAAGGGGCATATTGATTTTACTAGTAAAGCTGGACTAGACTCTGTTACCTCCACTAGCTTGTTAGTACTTTGAGACTAAATTTCCTATCTGACAATCTTTTCTGGCCATATTTTGCAATTTGTTCTAGCCAAATAAGTCCTTTAGGATTACTTTTTCCAAAGACGAACCTAATAGAACCTTATGAAATATTCCCAGAAGTGAAGATCTACCAATTCAGAGCAAAGGGGCAGCCACATCCATGCGACAGAAACGTATAAATGTGGGTAATAGCATTCAGGAGATCCATAAAGTGAAAACCGTAAGACACTGTAACAGGACTGTGAAATGTGGTAGCCAGTCAGCAATTTTGTGGAGTTTAAAATTATATGAAGCAAAGAGTTTAAAATGTCATTTATCTAAAGGGCGTACTACTGTGGCAGAGACAGTTTAATACTAGTCTTTAATAAAAATAGACATTAATAAAAATACTTTGGATGATTTTGCCATGTGTCTTAGTTGAACTGCTATTCTAGATAAACACCAGAATGAGGGAAACTGTAATCAAAGTCTCCTCAAGAATGGCAGTAATATATCCTACACCTCCACTATGTATGGCACCAAATAGTTCAACTTAGTGTGCATTTTTAAGAATACTGCTTTTAGTAAATCAAACGATCAGAATACTTTACTGAAGAATAACCTGAACACAGTGTATTAAATGACTTGATTCCAAATTCTTGGTTATTGTTCCTGAGCTCGTCGCAAAACTAGAAAATCTCTAAGATCTTGTTTCACGTCTTTCTCAAGTAATCTGAGGGACCAGAATTCAAGGCAGGTGTTCCAGAGTCTGATGGTTACAAATAAAGCTGAATTTTTTTCTTAGTGAATAGTAATTGGCAGTCTTGTTATATGTTCGTAGACCAGCATTTTATATCAAATAATACGGTAGAACATAGCAAAGTACTCTTGCTATTATTTCAAGCTGCTTTCAAACTGCTTATCTGTGAGCACTCCTTTCCTTGCCACTGTGGGTGGGGGGTTTTGTTTTCATTTCTGATTAGCTACTCCCTTTAGCTGTGCAGTCACCTTAGTAGGAACCATCACAGCACAACAAGGAGGTGGATAAAACTTCTTCCCAGACCTGATGGCATTTTTGTAGATAATAAGCCCATGGCTGAAACCACCTTACTTTCATTTTGGATGCTTTCTACTCTCTGTCAAATGCTGGAAGTGGCAGAAGTTACCAAGCGCTTATTGGGTTCCTATCTGTCCTCCATGACTCTAAGAATAGATACTATTGATTAGATTTCTTCATTTGAAATTAACACTGTGTTTGGAATAATGACATATACAGACCTGCCATAAACTGCTATACCATAAATAAATAATCTGAAATAATTTATTCACTATTAGCAACTTATTTAAATTTGATAGTTTAGAAATCCCACATATCCTTGTAGAAAAATCAAGAAATAATACCTTTGTATAAAATTTATTGTGGATGTATATGCATATGTCTTGATACCATTGCTATGATTTTAACCACAGCGTCCCCTGCATGAAGAATTTGTGGTACAAACCAAATCATACATGCATTGCCTTTGTGCATGTGCTGGAAGGCAAGGATAGGACTATGCTTCTGTCAAATGCATCAATGCTAAGAGATGCCAAAAGAGAGGCGAATGGTTTTGAGGTGGTGATACCTGATTATCTTGAGAAGCAACAGGCGCCTCGGGTACACCAGATAACCCCAAACTGTCTTTTGATGCTTCTATTGATTAGGCATAGCTAGAAGTCTGCAGCATTGTATCTTTTGTAGCTTGCATTGATTTTACACTCGCTGAGAATTTGTCTGTTCTTGATACAAAGGCGGCCCCTGGTGCAGAGGAAGAAAAGAGGGGGCATCTGAAACAGATCTGTATAAACAGGTGCCAAATTAGCTCTTGTGGGTAGAAAAGGCGGAGGTAAGACTTTAGTAGTATATTGTTCAATCTAAAATTGCTGTTGGTGTGTTTTCAGCCAACACCTAGACAAAAGCTAAGTATGTGAGTCTTCCCCCAAGATAATCCACTGAAAAAGGTTCATAGTTGTACACAAACTCTTGAATATGGACTGAAGGAAACAAATAATAATTTAAGCATATGAAAAGGCTGAAAGTTTCTTTTAGTGAGATTACACGAAAGACTTACATTTGATCTTGTGGATACATCAGAAACCTCATTTCACTAAAACTAAATATGATGATTTGAAATGATGAAAGTTCAGGCCTGATATATAGCAACGGTCTCAGATGGTTTTGAAAAAGCAGACAGTGAAGACTCTCAGAGAAAAGTCTTAATGAATAAATGGAAGAGTCTAATTACTGTTAGAATTTGGCAGGGCATTTGTGATGCTTCAGAATCCAAACGACAGTACAGTAACTATACGAGCCTTAGAAAGAAGGAGGTTATAAACTGAAAAATTCTTTGGTAGGGATTAGATGTAGTAAGTAGCTGAGGAAATGCTGTAAGTCTGTATTAGAGCTACACAGGTGGTCATTTCCAAATTGCTAGACTAATTGTAACTATTTCCTTCTTCAGTTCTCCCACCTTTTGCCTCCCCCTGCCCTTGATTTTGCAATAATCCAGACTAATTGCCCTAATGAGAGTTAGAAAGGCTATATAATTTAGATTGCCCCAGACAGCTCCCAAGCAGTTTGTCAGCATGAGTTTTGAGGAGAAATCAAAGTTTTGAATCGTAGCGAGTATAGGTTTTTGCTTTCTTTGCATTGAGTGTTATTGACTACTTTTGTCCTCTGAGGGTATAGTTAGCTTTTCATGGTACACGGAAATCTTTCAGATGGTAACATAAAAACATGTATGACTTTCTTGTGTGGACATTGAAGATCCAGAAGTGTTTACTCTGAAACAAAATTCTACCTTAAATTACTTGTCCAAACAAATTTCCTTTGTACTTTGAGTGGGTTACTGTCCTGTCCAAACATCCATTTTAGTTGTGTTTTAACTGTTCTTTAGAGTTTCTGGACCTCGCCATTCTGTTCTTTCACTGCCTCCCCTTTGCACAAAGAGGCAGATAGTTGGCTCTATTTGTCATCCAGCAAGAAGCACTTTTGTCACCAATGGGGAGCTTGTGCTACTGGCCTCCAAACTGGCTGCTGCCTTTCGTCAGTAGAAATTTAAACCAAGAAATCCTGATGAATGTGCCTATCCGTGAGGAAGGCGATGTCTGTAGTTTTCTAACCAACCTGAAGTCATTTGGAACCCTAGCAAACAATAAACTTAAAATGAGCCCAATTTACCTTTAAGGGCAAATCTTAAGACATCTGCCCCTGTTTTGAAGATGACTGTGAAGAAACAAAACAAGAATACTTGTTCCGAATGCTCTTCAGGGCATAAATACTTAACATGTTGGCTTTGTAATAAAGCTATTTAAGAAGAGGCTGCCAACTATTCACCATGGATTCTTTTGCTTTCCTTTCAGTTTTCTGCAAATATTAGATCCTGAAATTATCAGTATGAAAAGACAACTGGTTTTTTGATGGAGATGGTGTGGGAAAGGAGAGGAAAACTTTTAATTTGGACTCTGCAGTTGTCTGAGGATTAGCAGCTCCATAGGTCATCAAACTGCTAGTCAATGGAGCAGTGAACTGCAGCATGAGGATGGGCAGGGCAGGGGCTTGAACAGCAGCCTCTCCTGTAAATAGATTTGTGCTCTTCTCTGGCATCAGCATGGCTTCTGTGAGGCATCAGCTCACACTGTGAACAGTTCAGGTGCTTCTGAGAGCTCGTCCTTTGAACAGCCTCTGTGCTTTGGGGTTTAAAGGGAGAAATGCTGATCCAGGGCAAAGATCTGCTCTGTCTGAGGTTTCTCTCAGCTGTAAATGTGTTCTTTAAGGACTTATTGTAAACTTCCAGCCTATGAAGACAGGCTGAGACAGTTGGGGTTGTTCAGCCTGGAGAAGAGGAGGCTCCGGGGAGACCTTATAGCAGCCTTCTGGTACTTAAAGGGGGCCTACAGGAAAGCTGGGGAAGGGGCTGTTTGCGAGGGCATGTAGCAATAGGACGAGGGGCAATGGTTTTAAACTAGAGCAGGGTAGGTTTAGATTAGACTTTAGGAAGAAGTTCTTTACAATGAGGGTGGTGAGACACTGGAACAGGTTGCCCAGAGGGGTGGTGGAGGCCCCATCCCTGGAGACATTCAAGGCCAGGCTTGACGAGGCTCTGAGCAACCTGATCTAGTTGAAGATGTCCCTGCTTACTGCAGGGGGAGGTGGACTAGATGACCTTTAAAGGTCCCTTCCAACCCAACACATTCTATGATTCTATGTTTCTAAGTTCTCATAAAGATATCACCTTCATTCTGCCTGAGAGTTGAACTATCTGACAATTCAGTTGCTGCTGCATTAGGATGACCTTTGCCCCAGGTAGAGAGGTGAAAGGTTTGCTGTTTTGCTTGGCTGTAAGAAAATTCATTCATGCAATATAGACAAGTCAGCAATGGAGGATTATATCACCTCTGATGCTACATATATGAAATTTATGTGACACATAATGCTCGAACAGTTCATGCTACAAACTTGTTAGTGAGAGTAAATCGCTCACCACCAACCATGGAGAGAAACTGGTAGGAAAATCAGTGGCTTAACTGGGTAACATTTTCCTTCTTCCAAAACTTACTTAGTTCAGGAGATGAAAACCTGAGAAGTGCTTTGTATTCCCTTTTTCTGAAAGACACAAAATAATCCAACATGTGAATATTTATTAAACACAGAAACAGGCAGTTACAATGGTTTACTCTGTTTTCTGTGGAAAATGTCAAAATGTTCTGATTTTTGTAGAGTTGTCAGATTCTGTGGTGTAAATGATATCATCTGCTTTCCATAATCTCATCTTTAAGAGAAAGAGGGGTCAAAACTCTTATGCTCGTGGCAAGGGTTTTTTTTTGTTGCAGAGTCGGAATGTCACAAAAGTTAAAGCAAGCCAGAATGAGAAGGAATCCTAATAAAAGATTAAAATATCCTTCTTTAACCTTTTCTAAATGCATCTGTCTGATTTGAAGTAATTTCTGAAAGAATTTATTGAAACCCGTGTTATCTGAAGATGGAAAGTGTCTGAAAGTAATTAACAGAACCCATAAATTTTCCAAAAAGTCAGCTATGACAGGTATTTAAACACAATTTTTCAGAGTAGTTTAGAAATGTCATCCTTACATGGTAA
Source organism: Dromas ardeola (assembly GCA_013398915.1). NCBI lineage: Eukaryota > Metazoa > Chordata > Aves > Charadriiformes > Dromadidae > Dromas > Dromas ardeola. The sequence goes on from VYZM01006143.1 coordinate 359,185, forward strand.
ATGTGAAAATAATTCCAATATCTGGATTCTATGACTGGTAACCCAGCATTCTCCTTTATTTCAACAGACTTCACATTGTTAGGTCATTCATACAGTGAGACAACTGCCTTTTACAGGAATAATTACTCTTTCTTTTTTCCCCACACATCTTTCTGTATTTATGTGTTCTCTTATCTTTTATTTTTGGTTCTTTCTTCTTTGTTCTATACTTCTATAACATCTAAAATATTAGGGTCTTAATCTCTAACTGGGAATCTTAGTCCCAGTGGGAATATGAAAATAATAGCAATCTATCTTGTTATCAATTTAGTTATGTGTTTGTGACACTTGCTGAAATATTTGAAATGGTAGAAGATTCTTGACAAGCATTGTCTCACCAAGGTCTGTTCTCAGAAAAATAGATAAATACAAAACTGTTTCAGCAGATTAATATAAAAGTGTTTCCAGAGAATAGTTATCAATGTTTCAGTTTTAAAGTGAAGGAATTCCAAGTGGGATTCACTTGGTTGTTTCTTGGATCTGGTATTATTGAGTAGCTTTGCTAACAGCTTGGGTAGTAGAATGGCGTATATGGCTGTTTGGCTAGGTTTTGCCAGAGATTACACTGCTTGAACACCTGATTTCCTAGTGTGACTCTTAATTAAAATGAATGGTTTGTACATATTTTCTGTGCATACTTTGACAGGGTTACACTGGAAGTATCTCAGTGCTATTTGCAAATAAAATAGTAGCTGATTCTTTAACTGGCTATTAATATACTCCTTTAGCCAGCAGGTCTCCTCTTGAAGTCTTTAGGTGTATGGTAAAATCATTGTCTAATTTATCTGGCTACTTTCATGTGGACAAGTAATTTCCATATTCCTCAGGTCCAACGTCATGTTTTATCTAGGTAGATTAATTTAATCAGTGCTAGGTTTTTTCCGTGTCTTTGGCATGTGTTGCCTGTAATAGCCTTTTGGTTCTTGTCATTCAGCCAGTTGCTTTTGTTCAGTTGTTTGGTTTCTAATTTTCTGCTCTCTGTTACCGTTCATTGTGGATATTATTCCCCTTTCCCAAACTCTTGGTTAGCTATGGTGTACACCTATGTGTGAACCTGAGTTTGGATTCTGGAACACTGGTGCATAACTGGGGATGCCAGTCAAGCTGGAGAAGCACTAAGGAAAGGCACAGATTTCGTTAAAAATAAATAATATTAAAAAACCAATATAAATTCTATCTATTTTATATTACAAATGTGAAGTCACTATAATCAGAAGAAGAATTGCAAAATAAGTGTTAAAACTAATGACGAAAGAATATCAGCCTTGTGGCACAGAATCAGCTCCTGACAGACGTGGGGTCACATGACAGGTGGACCTTTAGACTGACCAGCTATGGCTTGCTTTGTGATTGTATAACTACTTAGTTCCTTGATGAGTGTCAGCAATGGACCTTATTGCATGTCCTTTGGAAATGGAAGTTTAATATATAATTTACTTTCCTTTGTCCGTTTGCTCATTGACTCCTTAAGAGAAATAAATTTGGAAAGTATGACTTCCCTTTACAGAAGATACTTAAGTTCTTCTTTAATTATCTTATCAATCTACATTCGTTTATTTAGGGCATTCCTCAATCCTGTATCTTCCCTGATGCCATTAAAAATTGCTACAAATTTGCCATCAAGGCAATTTAAGCGATAGGTTACTGATAGAATTAATAGTTAGGATATTTTATCCCTGAGTTCTTTCAGAACTTAGGCAAATAATGGTGATTAGTCACTGTCCAACCTGTCAGTTTGTTCTACAAGTATTTGTACTGATGTTTTAATTTCAAACAGTTCTTCCCAACACCCCCTTTGTTTAAAAAAAAAAAAAAAAATTGGCACAAAAGCAGTCTGCTTGATAAATCCAGATATGAGAAAATCCTTTAGCTTTTTTGCCATGTTCTATCTTCTCTGATAGTTCTTTTTTTTTTCTTTTTAATTTCATCATCTGTTCATCCTCTCTAATGCTGTTGTTTTCCTGAGAAAAATGGTTGTTTACTAATTTTCCTGTCATCTTCAAGTTGCTTCTCAATCCCTTTGGGCCAGCCTAGTGTTTACATTTAAGATGTCAACATTTATAATTCACCCTATTACTTGATTTAGGCATAAATCATCTTCTGCAAAATAGCCTTCTTTCTTCCAAAAGTTTTCTTACCTGGCTTTTTAGAAAGAGTATCTTCTATTGTCTTTGTAAACCTTTTTGGACAGGTGAAATGCATTTCCATTGGGCCTACAGTACAGTGTCTATAACTAGACTCTGTTTTGTGTCTGAATATTTTAATCTTTTAGATGGCTTTTTATCTTTTGAAGAGAACTGTTATTTTTGTGTACTTTTTTTTTTT
>VYZM01006143.1:361573-449852 GCA_013398915.1 Dromas ardeola
TTTTTTGTTAAAGCACCGCTACAGTTTATTTTCTGGCTTGCTGCGCTGTAAGATACAGATGCCAGATACATTATTGTCACAGGTACTGAGTAGCTCTTCAGGTGTGCTTTGAGCCAGGTCCTGCATGCTGCTTCAGACCAGTGCCCAGAGGTGCTCCACCTCTCATGATGCCCTGGACTGCGTCCTTCATGTATTTCTCATTGACAACAGCTAGAAATTCAGTCTCAGCATCACAACTGAATGTGATAATTGCACAGCCCAGATGGGGGGTAACTGAGGTTTCCCATTGCTGTCGTGTTTTCCTGGCTTTGTTGATCTCTCACAGCATGCTACAATCACTGCCACTTTCTTGTCTGGGCTGTTGGTAAGGCTGATGTTTTCTCTGCTATGGGATGCCTTAACTAACTAGAATACATATACATACTAAACATGTGTACATATATAATGTGTGCATATATACATGTATATATATACACACACACACAATATCAGGCACAGAAATTAATCAACCAAAGAATTATACTAGAGTTTACTTCATATATTACAGTTTCCTTTCATTTCTCAGAGCAAAACTGCATATCGGGTTAGTGCTGAGAATTATCAGCAGGTCTAAAATTACTATTGCTATCAAATACCTTTTCTTGGATTCCTGACTCTGTGAACAGCAGTGTCCTTGCCGTAATTTTAAAGAAGTGACCTTTTATGCTTTCAAGAAGAAAGAAGACAACACCTCAAAAAGAAAAAAATGTATTTTATATTCCTTGGATCTTTGATGTTTGCTTCACATTTATCTTGTTCACTATGCAAAAGAAGTATTTGTTTTTCATATTGTTTTCCTGACAAATTTCCTGTGCTCTGTTCTGTAAGATAGGAATCTCTTCTCAGCACTGGTAGAGAAAAAATTTGTTTGTTGGGGGTTTTGTTTGTTTTGCTTTCATTTGACATTTAATACATTTTTAATTTCTTTAAAAACACTTATGTGTCTGTCTGAGTACACATTACTTTAAATGATTGCTTGATCAGCTAATGATTTCCATGTATTCAGTTGTTCCTACCATCATTCTTAGAAGTTTTGTTAGTGTTTGGAAAGATCTTGCACAACAGGGAATGATCAAAACTCAAAGTCACTCCATAAGAAATAGCACAGCAAAATAAAAATGTGCCAAATTACCCAGAAACAATTTGGACGACTGGCAAACAGGGTAGCCTGCTGGTTTGTGAACAGTGTAGGTAATTTGCCACTCAACTCTCCACCATTTGCTTCAATAAATTGTAGGGTACTTAGTACCCTACTATCTGTTATCTATCTGTCTGTGTTTCTCTGCACTGTCAGTGTCTGACAGTAGTTCTGCTTCATTTTGTCCGTGTCTGTCTTTCATTCTCAGCTTGATGGAAAACATTTAAAAAAGAGGTGCGTGGTGTTTGGGGGATGGGATCCAGCAGTTTATACATCATAGTGCATCTGTGTATTCTAATCTAAAAAACATAGTTGAAAAGGAATAAAAAAGATTAATCTAATACACCTAAAAAATAGTTCAGCAACACCATACGAAAATAAATCAACAATAAGTTCTCAGAATGCAACTAGGAAGAGTGCTCAAGTCACACAATTCTCAATCAAAAGTCTCATAAAGAAGGTGTTATAAAATGTGAACCACATCTGTGCCATACAAAGATTGTTTAACAGTGCTGGTCAATCATTCTCCTTACACAAGAACCGCAACTCCATTTAAATAGAAGGGCAATAGGGCTTTTTTTGGTGTTTGAGGAAAAAAGAATAGAAATTAATAACATGGTGGGCAAATTGGAGGAAAAAAGGAAAGATAAATTCTTACCTTTTTTTTTTTTTTTTTAATGTATGTATATGGTCAAGCTTGTGTGATAATTTCCTTTTACTTTTCTTTTGTATTGGTGATCCCCAAGTTCAGCATGGACCCTGCAGCAAAAAAGACTGATGCTGCTGTTTTTACCGAGACTCCTGAAAGAGAATTTCTAGTAGAACGGATTATTGTGGCCAAGGATTTTGAAGTTAAAGCCTTTGTTGTTCTGTGAAAAGTGAAACAAATCTGTCCTTATGGTATTTGGATGTACGGATGTAAAGTCTGGACAGAATTTTCAGTGTTCTGAGAGTATATTCTTAGAGTATATTAGCTATTAGTTATCTACTATTTGTTGTCTGTTAGATGCCTGATACGTACATTTATGATTTTTGTTTCTGCAACATTTAGAAAATATAATAACATGTAATTGAGGAATATTTTGGTATGAACACATTAAAACTGTATATTTAATTAATAGATAATTTATTGATTACCCATATAAAGTAAAGTGAATTAACATGACTGCATATTTTACAATACGTTGAGGTTGTTGGGAATATTTCTTTGCTGAGATATCTATAGACTTTGAATAAAAAGGAGGTGTTACTTTATTATTTTTTCTCCTTATTATCCACTTCCCCCCCCCCATAAATGGTGCTGTGTTAGAAACAAGAAATGTTTGTGTGAGAAACTATAAAAATACTTTATCTGCTTGACTAGGAATTAGTCATGCCATTTGATACTAAGTGAGCAGCCAAGACACTAAAAGTCCTCAGACAGAACTTGTCTAGTAAAACGATTGTAGAAAACCCTAGAAAAAACTAAATCCGCTTTCCTTTCAGAAAATGAATACAGAAAGTATAATTTTATTCCAATAAAAATAGGTAGTAAATACACATGTATGTGTGTTGGAAATGCACCAAAAATGGTATTACATCAGGAAAATAATTTGTTTGATGTAAACTTTTCATTCTAAGAAAGGTAGCTTAGACTGTGACAAAAATCATATGTGATAGGGGATGGAAAACAGCACATCTTAAAATAAAGGCCTCTGTAGTAAAGGGGAAAAGCTGGAGGAATCAGAAAGGGGATCTGAGTGTTACCTCAGTATTACTTTTAGAAACTTTCAGTGTCGTGGTTTGGTTATAAAAACAGTTGTTGTGACCACCTGATGTCACGACTATGTCTCAAACAAGCAGTGAAGGATGGAAAAAATTACATATCTCTTATCCAGGTTTATTTCATTAAGGTGACTGGGGCACAGGAGCCCCTTGGGAGTTGCAGTTGTTAGTCCGTAAATAGGGATTTTCTGTTCCTATTTGTTGCCTCTCTGAGCGCAGTGCTGTGGACTTGGGAGGAGTAGTGTCTGGAAGTGACTGGTAGTGACTGGTAGGCAAGTGTATGCTTTTCACCGGCTACGTGCCAGCTGCCGGTGGCTGTATGGCTGTGGAGAACAGGCGGTGTTTTCCGGGCAGGGCACTGGGCTGAGGGAGAGCCCAGGCAGGTATTTCCACCCAGCAGCATGCCGGTCTGCTCCGGTATTCCCTGCTGTCAGGTCCACCTCAGGGTTTGGGTGTTTTGCTCTTGTTCATTCCAGCCTCTGAACAGGGATTCCTTTCAGAGGGCTGTATGCAAATTCCGCTTCATTCTCTCATCTTCTGCCGATGTCGTATATTCAGATAAAACTGCTGCCAGGTCAAGAGGTGTCCGACAGCAGGGCTTACAAGTGTGTGGGAGCAGACCCATGCTGTGCTGTAGGATCCCTGCCCGCAGGGAGGACCAGGCCTCCTGAGGAGCTCCCGCTGTGGGACAGGAGGAGCAGAGCCGACAGCTGGGGCAGGGTCATGTCCCTTGTGGGTGAGACCACACAGGGTACAGTAACCAGCAGCCTGTACCCCAGCTACCCGCCTGTCAGAGGCTGCGGCTCAGCTAGACCAGCTCTCGAGGGAGGATGCAGCTCTGAAGGGTTGGGATAGCTGGGGCAGGGGGACACACGTGCCTGCCTGCAGGAGGTGGGCACGGGCGGGGGTCTGCATCCTTGGAGAGTGGCCAAGAGCTGGCACAGCACCAGGGTGGCATGGGGGAAGAGGACAGAGTCTCACTGCAAGGCCACTTTTGGTTGTTTCTGAAAAGTTTTGGTGATCAGGAGAGGTTTCTGAGGACTGTAAGATGGACTCCAAGCTCACCATGGGCCAGCAACGTGGCCTTGTGGTCAACAATCTCCTGAGCTGCATTTGGAGGAGTGTTAACAGCAGGTCAAGGGAGGTGATCCTTCTCCTCTCCTTGGCCTTAGTGAAACACACCTGGAGTGCTGGGTCCAGTGCTGGGCTCCCCTGTACAAGAGAGATGGGGACATACTGGAGAGAGTCCTGGGAAGGGCCATAAAGATGATTAAGGGACTGGAGCATCTGTCATATGAGGGGAGGATGAGAGCTGGGACTGTTCAGTCTGGAGCAAAGAAGGCTCAGGGGATCTGATCCATGTGTACAAATACCTGAAGGAAAGAGTAAAGAAGAGGGAGCCAGGCTCTTGTCAGTGGTGCCCAGTGACAGGGCAACAAGAGGCAACAGGCACAACTTGAAATACAGGAAATTCCACCTAAATGTAAGAAAGAATTTTTCTACTGTGAAGGTGGTCATACACTGGTAGAGGTTGCCCAGAGAGGCTGCGGAGCTTCCATCCTTGGAGATAGTTAACACCCAACTGGATACAGCCCTAAGTCTGCTGTGGCTGACCATGATCTGAACAGGGGGTTGAAACAGGTGATCTCCTGCCTGTCATTCTGTGTGAGTCTGAAAAACATGAGTACTTGGTGGCTGTGAGTTATGAGTAATAGTGGCTGTGAGATTTTTCTACCTAAATTGTTCTAGCTGACATGGTAGACACCTAGACAAAGTTAGAAGGTGGGTGTCTTGAAGCTATTATTAGGTATATCACTAGCTCATGAGTCATGGTCAGAAGAACAAAGATAAAACGGATATGGAAGAGCTATACTGCAGTTTCAGTCTTTCTGGGATCTGGAAAGGCTTTAGGTCTCCAAACAACCTGTACAAAATCTGATTTCTGTAACATCATATAGGGAAGCCTAAATTAGCACTGCTGACATTGAGTTTAAAATGTCATTGCAACAATGGGCATGTGAAACTGTACATCTGCACACTGGCACTAGGATATTCTTCAATGCTCTTACAGCTGGCAGACCAAAAATACTGTGTAACTTTTCAGCCAGTCACATTGCTCACAAGAGTACCCATGGACTTTGAATTTGTAGCTGGAACGTTGTGTGCCAACAAATGCACTCACAGGGACAACAGCAATTGCAAAAGCTGCAGGACCAACACTTCTCCAGCGGGACACACTGCATGTGTGCAGATTGACCGTCCATTGCATAGGCTGTGTGGCTCAAATGCATCTGCGACACAGCGAGCTCAGGCTGTGGACACAGAAATGTTTGTGAGCCCACAATGGCTAGATTTCTGGATACCCAGCAGCCAGGGTTCACAAAAGATATAGAAACTTTGTAGATCGTTTAATGGGAGAAGGTGGCAGTGTCCAGCTAGAAGTGATACTCTCTTACCGGGTTGAGTGGACAGGTCTACAGACATGATCTCAAAGAAAGATCTTTATGCACACAAAGAATATTGGGTGATTGTCACTCTTAGTGGGAATGAGAATTTCACCTCATCAGGTAAAAGTCAGTTGTTTAAAGCCATTTAATGTTCTTTTAAACCCTGCAAGCCATGCGTATATCAACAGCCTAGTTGCTGCTTTGCTAAATACACTGATGTTACTAGGAAATCCATACGGCAAAAAAAATTGTATTCCTTATGCTTTCCTCCATGTTTAATGATATATAAAACTTGAGAAGCTACTGTTGTCATATTGTTAGGTGAGGTTTTTGTTTGTATTTGCTTTTGTATAACAGACAGCAAATCATTAGTGAAAAAGACTGCCATAGGATAATTAGAAACCATTTTCTCTTTCAAACTCTGCTTCTGCTTCCCTTCAGTATTTCTGTGAGTAAGAGACCATTATCTCATCTCAGCACCCCATCTCATTGCTGGGCTCTCCTAATGAAACTGGAATTTCTGCAGGAATCCAGGATATGACTAACAAGAGATTCACTGAGAAATAAGGTTTCCAATTTCTGAGTTCTGGACACCTCTTCAAGGACTCTCTTGACAACTGTAAACTTCTTTTAAATAAATATTGACATGCCAGTTTGAAAAGTAATGAAGTCTCTTTTCTTCCTGCAATATGGAGCAGTAAAAAAGATGTGTGGATCTTTTTTGGTTACTTTAATGGCTAGAACTGAAGCTAAAACAATAGATAGTTTGATTATACAAGAATTTTAAAATGCATTACTCGGCTATTATTGGCAACTTGGAATCTAGGTTTGCAATTATCTAGAGCTGTAAATTATTTAAAATCAATATGTCAATACTTCGAGTGATATGTGTTTAATATAGGGCTAGACATTTATTTATGAAGATACCTCATTTTTATTGGTCTGGTAAATGTAGCTATTTAGAAGGTATTTACAGATGATCATAATTTTAATAGCACATGTATATTACTGGAATTTGTAGATGGAAACAGCCCAGCATTCCATCTACTTCTTAAATCTGCTACACATGTATATGTTGTAAAAGACTTGAACGGATTTTTCTATAGTATCATTTGTAGGCTCCCTTTGGTATGCAAAAGTGGTTTTGTTTTTTTTTTAGAAATTGAATATAAGAATGGTATGGCACATATATACATGCATTTATTTACAAATGTTGGATTATTGTTCTCAAAATAGAAAAATCTTCAAAAAAATTGGATTATTGTCCTCCAAACATTTTTGAAATTAATTATCTCTTTAAAAGATCGCATTTTTGACATTTTTAAGTGTATCGTCTGAAATACAGATGTCTAGATGTTTTAAACAGATTTTTAGTTTAATTGAAAACCTGGTTTTGCACTGAAAAAATAGGACTGATGAGCAGTTCAAGACAAATCTCCTTCTTACTGTTCCCTGCAACAGCTTTTTATAGCATGTGACTGCAATTAGAGTACTGGACTTACATTTGATTTGATAGTTATAAGGGTTGTGCTCTTACTTTGTAAGGAAGGGAAATACTGGATAATAAAGTGACGATTTTCTACATTGTTTTTTAGTAATAGAAGGATGCAGCTGACAGTGTTAGAATTTAGGAATATGAATACCACTCAATGTATATGACAAGTGTTTTTCTTTACAGCAGTTTCACACATTCTGATTTTGTATCTATTCTTTGAATTGCATTAGAGCCGAGGAGAGTGCTCTCCTACAAGTCTGACAGTAGTGGGCTCTGCTTCTGACAGAGAACACCTTCTCATTATTTCCTCAGATGGTCGCTTTCACTTTTAGTGAGGCTTCTCAAGTCTATTTTTATTTTTCCTCAAGTAGAATAAACTTCAAATGAATTAAACTTCTTATCATACTGCCTTCTTCTATGTGGTCTGATCTTTCTTGTCCTAGACTAGTAATTTATTTGTTTATTTAAAGTGATGGAGGAATACAGAGCTGGGAATAATTAATAAATAAGCAGTAGGAGTAGTTTTCATTAAGTGTTTATCCAATACATTTGAGAAACATCTTGCTGGTTAATTCTTATTTTTGCAGGAATCCTTACATCTTAAATGAAAGTCCTTCAGCATTTTATTGTAGAGTGAGTTCAGGACCTCATCCTTAAAGCTTGAATGCTCTATTTATTGTAGAAAATAAAAGCATGGCCACGGATGAATGGGGGAGGAAAGAAGAAATCTTTCTTTTTTTTTAACAGTTATTGAAAAATTATTTGACTACTTTATATATGGAATCTTTATATTAGATATATGTTTCTTTTTCTGGTTTTCATGCTTCATTGTATGTATGTTCTTAAGTTGGCAAAGGTATGCTAGGATATAGTGGTGGCTCTTTTTTTTAAATGAAAGTAATTTTGGAAAGCACGTATATTGGTATATTTCTTGGTATAGGAATTTTTTATGCATATGATCAGCATTCCGATGTCTTTTTCTGTTTAAAAAAGGAAAATTCCGCAAACTCAGTATTTCATCAAGGGATGTGTTTTTAATAGTTGCTTCTGCTGTAATTCCATCTGATTTCTACATAAGGACCAGAAAATTGACAGGAATTGCACAAATGTGAACACTGCTTGCTTAAACTTTTAAATGTTGCATTACTGTAAGTGTAATCATAGCTACCTATACATACCTAAAGTTGTTAATCTCTCTCTGAAATTTTAACAGGGCGTTTGCCTTAAAAAATTGGTGTGATGATCATTCACTTTAATTCCCTACTTGTAGTCTGGTCATTTAAGAGTGAGATTCTACACAGGTACATTAACTTTAGGAGCCAATATTGGCTTCTAGAGGGAATGACGCAGTGTGCAGAGGAGAGGGCCGGGGGCGAGGGTAACTGGGTTGGAAGATCTGTGTCTCAAGAGACCATCAGCACTTCTTTCAATCTTACAGGTATAAACTGCATCTTTTCTAGCCTACTGCATCAAAACTTCTTGATGGCAGAAGTGGGAAGTGCAGTGGCAGCAGTAATTTCCCCAAAAGACTGTGAAGGATGAGGCGAAAGTTTGTTTCCTAAAAAAACAAAAAGGGGGGGCACAGGGGGGACAGAGCTTTAATTTTAATTCACATGTACCAGTCAAAATTCAGAGAGCAAGAGAAAATGTCCACCTATGGAAAAAAAAGAATATATTTTCTGTTCACATGGTAGCTCTGCTCTTCCTTTCAATAGTTTTGCTGTTGAAGCACTAGGGCAGCTACTCCTCGTTGTGGTAGAGGGTTGGTATTGGACTACAGAGCAGGCACTGACCCACCTGGAGATCCCACCACCATTCTACCCAACAATAAGAGCAACAACCTGCTGATGTTTACAGACTTTCAAATAATGAAAAATTAAAAAATAGAAGATTAGATATATTTATAGTTCAAACTGTTCGCTTCCTGAAATGAAGGCGTGAGCATGTGCTCACCTTGTAACAGGTCATTGAAAAGCAGATGGGCAATTTTATTGCTGGCTTCTGCTCTGAATGGTCACCTCAAATCTGCTTTGTAATTCTTCTGAAGTTTCAAAATGGGACCACATCAATATTCAGTTCATAACTCTCCCAAGTATATAGCTTTTTTTCACTGAATTGAATTTTTCTACAGAGGTACAATACAGTCCATTTCACTTTAGCTTTTTTCCAAGTAGAGCATACAGAATATAGCATGGGATGGTTTTATTAGCAGCACATTGAGAGCAATTAACACTGGAATTGAATCTACATCAAGATAACAACAGGTGATTATACTATTTAACAACTGTTAAATGGTGTTAATGGCTAAGTGTAGACCACAGGCCCAACAGATTGGGACGGAGTGAAATTCAGCAAGCATGTAAATTAACAAAAATGAAATGGATAATTTAGAAATATTTGCCACTGAAAAGCTGCTAATTATTTTAGAATGTACTAAGTACCTAAATTTTTTGTAAGTGAAAACACTGGTATGGTAAGGATGGTCATTTTGCTGGAGGCTTTTTAAATTAAAAAAAAAAAAATAATAAAGTGTATTCAAGAGGGGTCTTTAGATGCATCACATTCCTATTTTTTTTATGTCCCAGTTTTCCGGGTTGATAACTGCTATTTTGATGTGTTACAAAGAACTTAGATGCTTAGCTGGACGAAGGAACCTAGATGGCAACAGTACGCAGTCAAGTACCCAAATGACAATTTAGTCCTGGAGTAAAAGCAATTTGAGGTTCACAGTATTTTGGAAAGAAAATACTTTGGTTCAGTTCAACAAACTAGAAATGTGTTTATTTAAGTCGACCTAGCTTAACAGAGAAAGTTTTATTTCCGTTCTCCTGATAGAAGATAATTTAAAATATATATAAAAATTGAAAATATTCTCTGTAGAATCTGTTTCACTGCTCTAATGATCATTGTCAGCACAATTTTATTCAAGCTGGCATTCTGTCAACTGCTCCGATTTATTTAACATTTGTGTAGACATTCAGAAAAGGCAAATTAATACGTTCCTCAAATTCCTTTCTAAAAGCAACTTTTCTGAAGGCACCTTAATTCACTCTGTGGGAACAGGAAAAATTGAACTGGTTGTTTGGACTTCAGCTGTATGAATGTGAGGACACGGTCCCAGTCTCTCAGCTGTCGGACCGAGGAAGAGATCCCGCATGGGTCTGCTGGGACTGGCCGTGTGCCTCTTGCCACTGACCTATACTGTGTATAGGTTACTCTTGTCATGTCAGTCTTGGGCTTCTTGTTTGCCCAGCACACATAGCTCCAGACCTGATAATTAAAACCCTTCATCTAGTGTTGAGGACTTTGTGCCATGGAAGCAGTGATAAATATAGAAGAAAACACTGAAGGCTTTTATAAGATCTCAGTTTTTATTACAATAAAGATGTCTCCCTGTAGTTTTTCTTATAATGCTGACAGATTTGAAGATATTTCTTTTGGAAATACAGTTGCAACACATCGAAAAATTCGGCTATTTAACATTTTTTTCTTTGACACCTCACCCCCACCCCCCGTAATTTCGAGCTCCTGCTAAAATCTTTGTGTAATCAGTTCTAGAATTTGGCCACAGGGAATTAGCTGGAATTGCCTGCTTCAGGCAGCATTCTTGATAGTTAAGTACCATTTAATATGGGCCAAATCCTAAAAGATCTTCAATTGCCTTTGAATGACAAGTCCCATAAGGAGCAAATGAACGCTGATGGGTTATGAGTCCAGATAGATGGGAATAGAATAATGGAGGATGTGAATGATTCATTAAAAATACCACTTTTTATGTTAACTCCAAGCATGCAATAACCCACTCAGAGTCTAGGCCGTGCTTTCCATCTGTTAATTCTATGTTATTAAGGTTTTGATTTCTTGAGAAAACAGATGGCTATCAACTTAAACAGGTGTTCACATTGCACTTTTAAAAGTTTAAATGCTGAACAGGTAGAACTTGAAGTTTGCTTTGGTACAAAGGGAATTAATGCTTTGAAAGATGTGCGAGTGGAGAATAATTTGGGGGGAGGGAGGCTCAAGTAATTCACTGGAAATACACCTACACACACTTACCTATGGACCTCTGCCATTGTGGAATGCAAGGAGACAGGACAGCAGAAAGATTTAAAGGACCACAGTTTCTTTTGAACCCCTGTCCTGTAGCTCGTCGAGAATATATATGCCACAAAAACGTGACTTAAATGCATTGCAGTAAGTGAAAGAGGAAGATGTAAGGAAGCAGTTACTGTTGGGTGATTCTTCTGGATTTTTTGGGTGGCTCAGCATGTTGACACCTTGTTAGAATGCAAACACACAGGACTAGACATCCTCTGGATGAAATGAGGTCTCATTCAGATTTTGTAACTTTTTTGCTCCAGGAAGCAATTGTAAAAATTCTCTAATTCTGAAAAAAAGTTTACTAAAATAAGGTCGATGATGTCTAATATGATTTGATTATAAAATTGCATAGCATTACCTTTGACATTGATAGTATGCACTGTTTTCCAGCATAGCTTCTGTATAAATTCATTGTTCATCCAGTTTTGCATTGATAGTAATATAAAAAAAGTATTGGTAAATAATGCAGCAGGATTGGGCTGTTCTTACATGCATACAGTTTTCTCTCTACACTTCTCATCAAAGATTCAAGAAGATACTGCTGTAGTGAGATCTCATTGTGAAGACCCTATTATTTTTTATGATACATATTTCAGCATATATACTAGTATTCAGTGAACAGGTAAATAATTTAAATTAACGTACACCGATCAAAGGAACAACATGGATTCCTATGAGGCAAAATCTTTGCTTGTTTGTTCATTTGCTAATTAGCAGATAGATGCGTCTATACACAAGTTCCAAAATATAAGGTGTATTAGCACCCTGATTTACTCTCCTTTATGGGCTCTTTCACCTTGTGGCAATCAGCAAGGGAAAAGGATCAGTAGGTTACAAAATCTCAGCCCTCTCTTTCTTTCATGTTGATGTGCTCTGAATGGTAGACAGGAGGGAGGAATTGAACAAAACCTTGACTTTCCTTTTGGAAACATTTCCAGAGTACAGGGTGACATTGCTCTCTACCTTTCATGACCATCCGTAGAGTATTTTCCCTCAAGAGCAGAGAGTGAAGCAGAATTACTGACAGGGACATTATTTATCCATAAATACATGAGGCAGAGCCATACAGTGAGGTACTAAGGGTAGCTTCTTCCTGATCTAAGTTTCCAGTCTGTAAGGATGGGTTGCTATTGAGTTTTTTGAGATGTGTCTCAACTGTGATTAGAGTTGCAACACTAGCTGATGGAAGTCTGAATGTGCTTACATTTACCGACCTACTGTGCGAAGAATAACAGCTGGTTAGCCAAGGTACTAGTAAACATGGAACAATGAAAAGTTATTTACAACGTACTTCTTCACATACAAAATATTTTGTACCTTATGTTTGAATGTGCATAGCTAAGAGTAAAGAAATATTAAGTGTTAGCTTATTATTACACAATTATTATTATATTATTATTACACAATAACCTATTGAAGATCTGTTGAACATTTGTAGGATTGACCAACTATTAACACTTCTCTTCTAAGTTTTTAAGCATCATAAAATATTAGACTTTAACCCATTCACTGGTGTATGAAGAGTGTGCCTACATTAGCATTTTGGTTTGTTGAAGGGTACAGATTTGCTTTGTATCTGACCTTGGAGCCTTGCAGCCCTCAGCTGAACGTACTCTGAGTGCACTTGAGGTGTGTTTCCTTCAGGTGGAAAAAGGGTGAAACTACATGGATGCAGAGTCCTCCAGCAGCTAGCGCTCTGTGCATGCTGTAAGATACCAAGGGCAGTTTGCAGATAGCGCAGGCTTAATTTCCAATAAAGATAAAAAGTGGGCCTGTGGTCTTGGAACCGGGGTGCACTGGAGGAAACTGAAGCTCTCTTCTTCCCCCTTTATACCAAAACATAGACATCCTGTAGACATGCTGACATGCTCCCTCTGTGGACTTGGCTCAGTTCTGAGGGGACGGTTCCAAAAATGTGTGAAGGAAAAAAGTATTATATGGCATGTTTATGTTATGTTAAAGACAAAAAGCTCCTTCCTACTCAAAAAGCTCCTTTCATCTGTTGATGGGGCTATAGAGAAATGTATTAGAGCCTAGGAACTGGAAAAGACTGCCAAGGACGTCCTTAGAAAATTCTGTATGTAATTGTGTGGATTCCACAGTTTGCATGTGGATTTCATTACAGTAGATATAGTTTCTGGGGATTTGCTTGCTTTTTTCTTTTGCTTTAAAAAGTGGGGTAAAAATGAATTTAATATTGTAGATATTGCTATGTAGTGAAAAGACAGAGCTAAAGGAAAACAGAGGTTTTTGGAATTATTATGCTCTACTTATTTTCCAAATGAGTTGTTTTCTTGTGAGCTACCACAACAGTTAGATACTAGGGGAAGAAAACAAAAAATCTATCTCTCTAGTCAACTGAACAATAGGATTATGTACACAGGAGCAAATGCCTTTCAATTGTTGAGTGATGTAGTTGATGTTTCCTATTAAGAACAAGACAACTTAGCCTAAGAGGCCAATGCACTTTTTTATAGGTCAAAGGAAAATTCCTATAGCAGAAGCAAAGCCGTATCTATTTTAAAAGGACTTACGGAGTCATACTAAGAAAAGCATTGGTTGATATGAACCAAGAATTATTGTCTTAGTCAACCAGTGACAGGGAGCAGGATGGCTAATTCTGTACGTGCTGAGTCAAATCTTCAGTTGGTATAAATCAGGGCATCTCTACTGACATAGCGCTTCCCTACTGACCTTCAGTGCTTGAGGATGTAGCCTACGGTGCTGGAAAGGCCCTGCTCCCTTCAGCTGTTGGGCGTCTGCTGTGTTAATGTAGCTTCAAATGAATTTCAGACATGCTTTTAATCTGCCAGGGTGCTGAAGGACGCGAAAGAAGATGTGGTTTTTTACTCTGTAATTTTTAGTGATAGAGCCAAACATGTATTTATGCAGATCACTTATTTTATCATACAGTATTTTTTTATTGTTGCGCTAATGAGCGCGACAGGGTGGGTGTTAGTAGGCTAGTAACAGATGCTTCAGGGTTGATTTTTTTCTTGATTAAAAATTTATAATATACAATTTATAAGATTTTATTTGACTCCTATGCTGTCCCACAAGCACCATGCTTACAACAGCTGCCATTACATGTGATGCCGGGCGCAGAACTACCTAAAACAGATGAGTATTTGTGATGTTTGCCACTGGCCACACTCGCTGCCTGCCCTCGGTGGATCTGAGGTGAAGAGGAGGAGGAACGGACCAAGTGGGACACAGGGCTGGCTGAGCAGGCTGCCCTGGCAGGCAGCTGGATCCCGGTCTCCTTTGGCACAGCAGGCATGTGCAGCACGACCTCTGCGGCTGCTGGCCCTGCTGCTCTGTCCTTGCTTTCTCTTTTTAAGGAATTTAACTATTTATTTGCATTTCCTTCTTTTTTTTTTTTTTGGCTTGTTTTGTCTTTTATTATCTTCTGTGTGTTTCTTCAGCACTTGCTGACAATTGAATAACAAATGAGCCAGAAATAAGTACTGGCTTGCTTTTTGGGTATTTGGGGAGTTTATTAGGGATAGTCCTGAAGCTAACCCTAGCTGAAAATTTGAAGGAATACAGCTACATCCAGTCCTTGGCATAATGTTGTCACTCTGCATGCAAACTGAAGTGCATTTCGGATGACTCAAGGCCCTAGTTCTGCAGTGTGGTGACAGGAAGGAGGAGGAGGAGAGGGGAAGTTGGAGAAGAGAAGTAATAGAGTGCAATCAGAAAGCTAGTTCAGTGCTCTAAACGACCACTGTGCTTCACTCACACTAATAGAAATATAGTTAAATTTCACACCATATCCCAATTTTACTCTCGTATGAAATACTTTTTACAGATTAGCTCTGTGATTACCCTTTGATGTTTCTGAGGAAAGTGTATATATAAGAAGTATGTATGAGAAATCTCTGCTATAAAAATTAGAGATGGTCTGTAATTAACATAATTTGTTTGACAGCTTCACAGTATGCCTGTCTCAAAATGTACTGATGATTTTTATTTTTTTGATGTTTAATTTTCATTTTGTTCCACTTAGGGTACATGCTAAATTGATAGAAATGAAGATGCCCTTACATTAGATGTTTTCGTATTTGTTATGTATTGGTGTAAATCCCTTGCACCATCACTCCAAAATTGATTCAGGCATTGTGGGGGAAAAAGGCTGCTTATCTTTCACCTTTTCCTCAGAAACAAAGGTTAAAATTAGGTGGCTGAAACAGAGAAAATTACATATAGGAATGTGGAGTCAAAGCAGTGTAAACACAAAAATGTTCCTGTTAATTTATGTGAGTGGTTTCACTGAAATAAATGAAATTTATAGGCTTTTAAACATTTTTAACATCAGGACTAAACTTTTTTTGAATAATGCCTTATTTATTATATTGTTTCTACAGTGAAGTGGTCTTATGAGTCTTTCACTAATGTTTTGTCTCTTTTTTTTTTTTTTTTTTTATTAAATAAAATCGGGATTTAGTTTAGATGGTAAAGATAATGAATTGCCTTAAATAAATTGCCTTCATGCTATGGGAAGTAGTGGGTTGGGGCTCCAACTATAAAAATGTAATATAGGTCAATTAATATGAGATTTTTTCCCCTACTGGACTTATGATTCATTCTTAGAGTTTAGGAAGAAAAGAGTGTAATTTTTATTTCATATGTTCTGCTTCCAGTTAGTTAACAAACCAGATGAGGTTTTTTCCTCCCTCTTTAGGAAACTAAATAATGATTTGCATCCCACATCCTCATATTTAATTAAGTTGATACAACATTCTGTGATAACAGCAGAATAAAATAATCAGAAATATGTATGTATTTATTTTGTGTCATTTCAAGTTTTAGTACCTCTCTAGATTGTGGTAAAGAGAAGGAAATGGAAATGATACCCAAGGTTCATATAATGAGTCAAAGACTAAGGATAATAGGAAAATTATAAAAGTCTTGCTCTACATTGGAAGATTTGTGAGGATAAGAGTTGTCAATTTTAAGAAAGGTTTTTAAATAGAATTTTAAATTTTAAATAGTAATTTTTGTCTATAGCTTATTATGCAGCATGTAAAGATTTGTAGTTCAAAATACATGTATATTTCCAAGCTTTCACAGTACACTTAGGAAAGACAGACAAATTCAAAGATGACCCAAATCTAAACACGTAGGTAAATTTTACCAGCTCTGTATTTGAATCTGAAAGTGATTCTGAAATGCAGTGCTTGACAAGAGAATTACATTTTTAGAAAAGAAGTTTGAAGATAACCCTTACAAATACTAAAGATGAGCATTCTTAAAAGGTTAAAGGAAGAGGTACCTTCCAATTTTTGCAAGTAACAGATTATCAAATCTTGGATCCTCCAGGCAGGTCTATATCATTATACGCACATAGAAGTCCCAAGTTGCTTGTTAGCAACTCTGATTATCTCAGAAGCTAGGAGAAGATAGGATGGGATAATATAAGCTGTTGCAAAGACATGTACAGGTATTTACTTTCAGACAGTGTGACTAGTATCCTGAAAGCCACTGAGACTATTCTATGCTTAAATGTAAGCAATGATGTAAGTATATAGATACTAAGAGACTTAGCATTGCAATGTAAATAATACGATAAATAATATCCAAAGGGTAGGATTCATCAGTTTTTGACACTTGTGTTCTCTTGAAATAATTGCTTGAGTTTAGGTGAAATGAATACCTTATTTTTTGCTTTTTTTTTTTTAACATAAAAATGTTGGTGTCAAATTTTGTCTAAAAGTCTACCAAGATGTGATGCAGGATGCCCGATCATTTCTTAATCTTTAGTGGAAAATAATGCAAAATGAAAGTGTGGTGCATCAAATCAGGCAGTTGACAGATATTCTTATTTTGCAAGCACTGTATGTTTATAGATCTATCAATAAAAATAAAATTGAGTTTGGTAACTCATGACATGGAAGAAAGGCAAGTGTTATGATGACATAACTGCTAAAGCAAAATCTGAGACTTTTTCTGAAAGTTACAGATCTTGGAAATACCTGCAATGAAGTTGGAAAAAATGAGTTATGTCAAATTCCATGATCTGTTAAAAAGCACTGGCCACTATGTTAGATCAAAAAAGACATTCACACTGTCAGAAATACAAGTTGATTGGATAATTACATTTTTCTTCATGTGAAGCTTACATATAAAAAAATCAGTCTCTTTGACAGCAAAACTGCTTTTTAAAAAGAATTTCACAAGTTGTAGACCCCAATTTTTGTCTGGGGCCCAGGGCATTTGTTAGTGACACTACAGAGCTGAATTAGCATTGTCTCATATTAAACCAATGCTGTAGCCCAGGAAACTTGTCAGTAAAGCTTATGTGACATGCTAAACTGTCGTTTGCTGAGATGCCATGGGAGATGGACTCCAAAAGGTATTGATTCAAAATCGTGACATTTTGTTGGGGGGAAGAGAGGAGAAGGAAAAGAACTAACTACAAAGCAAGAAAAATAGTAAAACTATACCTCTAGTAAATAACTGTGAGCATGTAGTATAAGTAGTAAATATTTAAAGAAATTTAAATGATATGTTTAAAAGCATCCCCCCAACTCTTTGTGTTATTTACACAAATGGTCCCTTGATTTAGTCACAATTAGTCAATAAAGCAACAAAAAACAAATGAAATAGACACCTGACTAAACAAAACAAGAAGTCAGTCACACTTCTCACTAATTTCCTGAGAGAATAAAATGACTGGCGTAGTCCTCTGTGTTAGTAAATGCATATTTTCTGAAGATAAAACAAAGCAAAACAAGGATATTCCCTATCGAAACTATAATACTTAGTAAAATAAGTGACAAAAACATGGCAACACAATAACTGGTACCTATCCATCAAATTCCTCTTCAGCAAACTGACAACAAATGCAAGAAATTATAATGATGTATTCATATTTTTCATTCTTTAGACATGATAGTGAATATAAGACAAACTTGCATTGAAATCTTTCATGTTGAGACACTTAATGTACCTGTGAGAGCACTCTAACGAATGTCTATTTTGACCATCTGTATAACACCAGAATGTCATGTAGCTTTAATCACTGGGTAATGTGGGTACCCTTTCTGGTAAGATAGACTTTTACTCTTAGAAATTGCTTCCTAAGGGGGTACATTAAAAAAGTAACACACATTTTCTGAAGATCAGTGCTGAACAAATAAGAAGTCTACAACAAGTAATGAACGTGGAATCCAAGTCTCAACCAATTTATGTCTCAAAAAAAAAAAAAAATCCCTTGAAATTTTTTTGTAAATCAAGGGAAAAAGCCTACAGTTTCATATAGTGATGCTTACAGATGAACTTTCGTTGGAGTTCCACATTAAAAAAATAAAGACAAAGTCTTTTATTTATTTATTTATTTTTATGCTTTATCTATACTCTTCTAGGAGTTATAATCTAAAGCAGTGATTGTACTCTTAAAAGAAGCAAAGCCTTCATCGTTTCCACTTTTTTTTTCCACCTTTATTCAAATTAAAGTATAGTTACCTGTAGTATATTAAAGTTTAGAATTATGGTTACCTATTAAAGATAAAATGTATTGGTAATTTAATTATAATAATGAACTGCTGACCATCATCTTCCTCCTTTTTCTTTCCTCATAAAAATGTCAAGTAAAGAAAAACCAAAGAACTGATGTGAAAGGAACTCTGATTCATTGCCCTGACTTCATGAAAATTTTACACTACACTGATAAGAAAGAAGTAACTGTTTGTCCTACTGTATCATGCTTAAATCTACAGTTTAACAATCTACATTCAAATTTCCACTTTAAGTAGCCCAGAGTATGAATGTCAGGTACATTGTAAATTTTTACCAAAAAAAATTAGTTTTTACCCATTTTTTTAATACACACACATAGAAAGACAGAGAATCAGAATAAAAAAGCGTATAGATACAGCAATGTATAGAAGAGTTTACCACTTAGATGAGAAATGCTAGTAATCAAATAATTTCATTCCTCTACCTTATGTACGAACTCACACAACAGAAACTTATTTAAGTATATTGTTTTATAAATAGGAATACAATCAATGATTTACTTTATAAATATAATACTGTTACTTGTGGTGGGTTAACTGAAAATTAATTAGGGATGAACTCTAAAGAACCTGATAAAATTGCATGGGATTTTGTTTTGAAACTGCCCCACAGATAACAACGGAAAGTAGTGAAAACTTGCACTTGAAGATGCAGGTCTCATCACTGAATTAGCTGACCAACTCTGTCTTTCTTTGAATCATACATTTGGAATACTCAGTTATTTGTTTCAGTCTGAAGAATAATTCCTATGGTACATGTCTGTGTTTATTAGCGTAGCAATAGTAAAAAAAAACAAAACAGAAAAGCTGGGGAGTTTGACTTTGAAGGTGACTGGAATAATTGTTAAAAATATTAGTTGACTGGGAAAAATCTCTCAGGATGTGCAGCAAGAGAGTGAAATATCTTTATCTTTCCAACGTGGCCACTTTGTGTTTCTTCTCCTGTAAGAGGCAGTGAAAAATATTGGTACTTACTAGGATAACTTTTGTGCAGCAATATCCCTTGCAGCCTCCAGCCTTTCTTGCAGCCCTTATGCCAGACTCTTTCCTTCTGCCAGAAACAATGTTTTACAGCTGTTCCAAAGGCCCCTTCGGACTGTTGGCGGTGAGGTGACCTAAGTTTCCAACATCCATTGGGCATATAGTATGATGCACAGTGAACTCAAACAATGTGTTTAATGCCCACATGCATCCTCTTAAGCTACACAAAGAGTAGGAAAACAAAAATCGTGTTAAACCTCTCAAAAATGAACAAAATATCAGTATATTTTGTAAGGGGAAATGTAGTCAAGAGGCCTAATGAAATATGGTAAGACGACATGCTTCACAAAAGAGTTGCCAAACATTGAAAAAATATTGTACGTGGGCAATTAGGCAATATTTTGTAATATAGAGGTCTGGTCATGATTTACTTTCAAAATAATACACTTTCATATGTAAAACTAAATCACAAGATCTAGCGTGCAATAAAATGGAATGCTTAAAAAAAAAAAAAAATCCCCAGTCCCTTAACTGCTGCCATAAAGGGTTAACTTAAATATTTTGCTGCTTTAATATCTTCTCAAATGAACTGTTTATCCTGTTAATAATTGTGTAGCCTCATTAATACAGTTAATGAATTGATCTTACTGTTAAGATGCCCAATGCAACCTACAAATAACATTGTGAATATTTAATCAACCATTGATCTCAGTCAGAAGATCCAAACATCAGTCAGTCATATCAGATCAATCTTCATAGTTTCTTTGCATGTTATCAGTTACTTGTTGAATTAAAGATATTTTGCCTTTTCAAGAAATCACAGAGACTCCTCTTCTGTAGGAGGAAGAGCTTCTAGCTCCCTTCTTTGACACCACTGACATCCACATCTGCCTGTTCCTGTTTTAGTTCCTTTCAATCTATTTTTCCCCTCTGAAGAGGAAGGAGCTGGGAGCTCAGTTTTATAGATTTCCAGATTTCTCTGGCACACTGTTACTAGTTCAGCTGCCCCTGTAGTACAGGGTCCATTAAAGGCTCGACTTCAGAATTACTCCTTTCGATTGTTCAACAGTTCTGCCTATGGCAAAGCAAATGAATTCTGACATTCACTCCATCAGTCTACCACACATTTTTTATCTTCCAGTCCAGAACACATACATTATACTCTGCGAGAGATGAGCTTTTCACAGAATATGTTATCTCCTTGCTGCCTGATAGCAATGTTAATGACTCTGCTGATTCTTTGAATTTGGAGAACTGGAAAGCCAGGATCACTTCAGATCCAGGCATTTCAACACAGCCATTCTGTTCTCTCAAGGACCTGTCTTATGTCCCACAATTATACCTATTTCAAAGGGAAAAAAACTCTGTTTCATACCAGATTCTCCAAATATGTAGTAGTAAGGTAATAGAGAAAAAGAGTATCTCACCCCATTCATGAATAAGAGCTCATAGAAAGCTAGGCTTTCCATTTGAATAAGATAGTCTTGCCCTGTTCTGAAAAGTAACATAATGTCAGGAAATTTTTAACAGAACAACAGAGAAAAAAAAATTCTGTACATGACAATATTCCTTGGAAACATCTTTAAAATATTGAAAAGAGATGTTCTTGTCGAGGTGCATTCTTCAGCTCCCGGTGATTATGACTTACATACTTATTGGACAGAGGGAGAGAAAGACATGTTTAGTCTAGTCATTGAACTCACTGAATACAAAGTCTGATATGAAGATTTTTCATAAAATGCAACAGAAGGAGTACTTAGGAACTCGTCATTGCACCATAGTGTTATACGACTGAACACCACAGATGATGGTGGTTAGTACCACTACACTCACCTGAGACACAGGCAATTTCATTTACAGTTACTCTGAAGTAGGCAGAAAGAGAATTTGACTCACTTCTGATATATTTTTAGTGAGTACCAAACCACAGTGTTACAGGGCCTTGGTGGCCTTTTTGTGAATAGCCCTTCAGAGCCCTTGTGCCTGTTGTTGTAAATCATCCTAGAAATTCTTGAACGTTGCTGATGCTTTTCCTTCGGTTTCTGTTCATCTGAATCACTTAGCAAATTGAGTTGAATTGCACTTTTTCAGGAAATCATATAGTTTTAAAGATAGGGTGAGGAATCAGTAAAAGGTGTTTCCTCACTATGAAAATGTTGTCGACATCCAGCTTCGCAGCACCCTGTTAAGCCCAAAAATTTAACTTTGACCTTTAAATGAAGTTACTTTACCATTGGGTTCACCACCACTCAAGCGCTATCATCCAAAATTGTTGCAAGTAATGAATATTAAAAAAAACCAATAAAATTTAAAAGGATGATATTCAAGATTTTGACAGAAACAGTTTTGCTGACTAGTGCTCAATAGTGCTGTGCTAATAAACACATAAATTCTATTGTATTTTTAGCTCTCTTTACAGCTTAATGTTTTTTATGGTATAGATTTAGTAGAGATACAGCTTTTTTAGACTTTTTACATTTGAGAATACACTTTGTTCTAAACATAGAGTGCAGAAACTTTGTTTGTCTAACGAAGACATTTCTTTCATGGAAATTTTTTTTGCCTTATTTTCTTTATCGCCCTGGAATTAAATGAGGTATACCAAAAATATGAGGAACTTTTCCACTCAAGGCATATGCCTTTCTTTCAGCAGGTCACTAAACATCATCAAACCACTGGATTTCTGAAATCTGATCCACTGCAAATAGATAACGAAACTATATTAGTAACAATAAGTAACTGCAAGGTGACTGAGGAACTTGGCTCTAAACGATGACAGAGATTTGCCCTGTAGTACTTTCAGTGTGTTCCTAGCAAGTCAAACAGAAAGACTTACACAATTGGCTTTTCAGCATTGAAAACCTATGCTCTATTTAGAAAAAAAATATAAATTGTTTGTCTTTTGCTTATATTAATGGATAAGTTTACAACTGGAGTTTATTATTTTTTGGTGAAATGAAAGTGCCTGGGTTCCGTTTAAAATTTTAAACTAAGGGGATTTTTAAATGCTTTAGGGAAACAGATGTCCCTTCCTTCACATTGTTGACGTATTAATGTAACAAGTAGATATCCAACTACTTTTGTTTACAAGTTGATAGTTCTGATAAAACCATTACAAATTAGTAAAAAAAAAAAAAGAACAAAACCCAAATCTGTTATTGATCCTCTTTAATGACATACAGATTGAGCATAAAATCAACCTAAGTATTTTATATAGATGGAAATATAAAAATCAAACCGAGTAATTTAATAATTAGTTTGTTTTCAATAATATCGCACTAGCCTTAAAAATTAAAGCAGGAGAAGATTTGCTTGTCCATAAAGTAACTGGGCCTATTTTAATTTTATTAATCTTTAGTTAAAGGGTCTTTAAAATGTAGTGCTTTTCCTCAAAATATGTTTCATAATGATGAGATACATATAGTTTTGAGATTTGGGAGTTTCATTTCTTGTTGTTGTTTACCATGAATGCAGCTTTTGTATTTTACTTCTCCCTTCTCAGACCAAAATTAGTGCTAAATAAGCAGAATGGACATTGGAATTTCACATACTTTTAAGAAAATGGCACTATTTTTCGAGCTATTTCAATATAATGGTGGGATAAATATTTTCACTGTCCCCCTTTTGTTGTAGTTCTAAACAATATTTTGAAGTCTATTTCTGAGTATTTGCTTCAGGAAGAGTGTAGAATTATACTTTTCTTGCAAAATATAAGACTGCAATTTGTCTGACCTTCTTTCTATTTTCAATCTGCATACATTAAATGAATGGCTCTCCATTTTGCAGCTGAGGGAAGCACAACTTTGAATGAAAAATGTTGCCATTAAAAAAGAGGGAACAAATTGCATAAATTATAAATGACCTGAAGAAGCTGAAATGTACTACCATGTTACCCTGATTATACATGCATGGGTTTTTTGTCATTAATCCAACAAAATAGCATGGTAACCTATGGAACTCATGCAGATACAGATCTTTTGATAAAGAAACAGAACTCCAAATGGATTTAAATTTATAGCATTGCATTATGCTTTACAAGGAGAAAAAAAAAAGGCTGACTCAATTCCTGAGTTTATACTGTTAATTTTACATATCCGTACAGTTGGCTTCTGCTTTATTCTTTCTAAAAGTTTGTATTTTATTGAAATATTTAAAAAAAAAAAAAGGTAATCTATCCTTCTGTCGCTGTTTCAGTTAGCACTTCAGATTGCACTAGATTATAAAGATTCCCATTAAAAAAACCCACCCTGCTTATTGGAGCCTCACTGTGTCAAAGAATTTGGCTGATCTTAAGTTTTTCAGTTTATCATTGCTGCTTTGCATGCTTAGGCATTTCATGATTTCAGATCACTGAATATTGATGCAACAACAAATCTCATGAATAAATTAATCCATAGTTATTATTAAGTACATTTCATTTATAAGTATTGTTAGAATTATTATAAGAATACACAGAATATGTGGTCAGGCCACAGATTCATCTGGCACATTGTCCTCTTTCTTGTAATGTCTGGTAAGAGCAGGTATAAAAATACCTTTCCAGAATTTTCTCACTGTCCCTATCAATTTACAGCTCAGGAGTTTAAATACCTATCTTTTGATGTATTCTTCTTCCAAGAATGTCGTCAGTTGCCTTTTAAAATTATGTAAAATGCTGTAATACCAGTTAGCTGATAATACCAGGGCACAGCTGAGGTCTCCAATGTGCAAAGAATCATACCTTTGGGTTTGAACTTGCTTTTTGGTGGTTTCATCTAATGCCCCTGATTTTTCCCCTATTGAAGGAAGGACTCAATGAACAGTTACTGTCCTTCTCCTTGCTATTCATGACTTAAGTTGACTGCTATCAACTCTGTATCTCATAATCTATTTTCCAGGCTAAAGATTCCCAGAGTTTTTGTGTTATTCTTCACACTGTAGTTGTTCAATCCATAAGGACTGGCTTTCATCATCCATATTGTCTTTTCTATATATTTTCTATACATGTATCCTCTTAAGATGGAGAGAAAATAAACGTGCCCTGCGGCCAAGATGTGACTGTGTTTTGACTCCTGTCAGAACTGGCACAACAGCAGCTCCTCTTTTGTCCTCTGTGCTTTCCCAACAAATCCCAAAATCAGAAATGCTTTATTTCATCAAAGACTGATAAAATAAATGTACAAAATCACGCTCCTCCACTGCTGAATATTTTTCCCAAATGCCTAACTGAAGTTGGGCATTACTCTACAGTGATTATCATCTGCTACATTAATGCTGAGTCATACAGAAAACTGGGAACTCTCAGTTATGATTTGCAGATAGCCCTTGGCTGTATTGATACTGAATATAATTAGGTAGCCACAGGTAACTTTGTAATCTTACTTTTGCCCCCTCTTCCACATAATTTTTGAATATTTTTCAACAGCACGTCAGTAGGCTTGTATGTATAATTCAGGGAATGTTATTCAACAGTATTATCATACAAAAGGAGATTTTTTTTTTTGTCTTTTCACACTACATTTTAACAGCTGAAGCATCTCACATTCTGCAAGTAATAAGCACCTAGTGTTATTTCAGGTCTAGTTCTCAATAATAAATTACTCCATCATGGCGCTTTTAACCAGTAGCATTTTGGACACGCTTTCTTTTGGGAATGTTTCTATGAACACTTGAAAGTTGGACAAAAATTCTCTTCTAAAATAGTATTGCTGAGGCCATTAAACTTGGATATTTTTCACATCTCAAGCTCTTTATGTCAGACCAGGACTCAAGAGTGTCTGAAAATGACGTTTGTTCACTCATGTTTTTGAAGTGCTAGGGCTCTCACTGTGCTAAAGAGGAGCAGACTATTAGAGCTACTAGTCTAGTAGAATACTAGAGCTTCTCCAGTTTTAGTGATTCCTCCACCATTTTCAAGCTTCAGGACAAAAGTATTTCTATTTCACATTAGCAGAGCAGTAGCTGTGTAGCTCAAGTGTAACTGAGAAATATCAGGATTTTTCATAGTAGTTAAGTGGAAAAAATTATTGCATTTATAGGCCTGGAAAAGGCTTACCATTTAAAGCCTTAAGCTTCTGTTATAACTAAAGTGCTTACGTTTACACTACAACTTCACTAGAACCAATGCTGCATCTTACTCTGACATATCAGTAAATTGGCAAATGGTAACCTCATGGCAGATGATATAAAGCTAACCTCAGGTTCTTAATATGCCTACATAACAGGAATCCTCATTTGGTTTTTTTAGTCCCTTTATCATGTTAGAAGAAAATGAAGGTATCTGGGAATGGGAGAAGGCAAATTGTGGAACATGAAATCTGAGTTACTAATGAAAATTGAAGGATGTGAAATGTACTTCTGTGTTCGGGAACAGTTTTAATGTGTTCATTAAAAGTGAAGTTCATCCACGTGAACATGCTTAATTTTTACTTGGCATATGTATGCAAGTGAGTCTTATTTCCCCCTCAGACCTTTCCTGTGCACATAAAAGAACCTTTGGAAAAAAAATAAACAGAATCTGCCCAAGCTCGTGACTGGTAAATAGTGCCTGCTGTTAATTAATGGTATTAATCTTGGAGGTATTGAGTCCAGATACCTCTCGGGAAATATGAGAGCGCTAAAATACTGTGTTCATCACGTAAAAGAAACCCTGAAATTACTTCTCTGTCATTTTAAACTTAATACCGTGTCATTTTTCTTAAACTTTATTAAGGTGACATTTATAAAATAATATTATAGCATTTTAAACTTCAAACAGTTTCAAAGATAATGGTGGATTTTAATGAATTTTCTTAATTAAAAGAATAGTTAGTTGTGTCTGTTTTCAGTAAATTAATTAAACTTTTAGTCATTAAGCAAAAAGTTAATTCATTATTGAAGGATATAGGAAGTGTAAAAAATCTGGCACGTGAGATGGATGCCATAGCCTAATTTATCACTGATATTATGGAATTACATGCTTAGAAATTTTCTCAATACTATAAAATGGTATAGAAAGTGGCTGGTGACTAACTAGGGGTATTTTTAAAGCATTTTAGTTTGTATCATCTTCTCTGATATTAGAATTTTATAACTGGTGTTAAAAAGTGAATTTTCCAAATGAAATGTTAGTGGACTTCTTGAAAAGAAAAAAGCTTGTGAAAATCATGTTCTCATTTAACATTTACTGAATCAGGATAACAAGATTATTTTCCTATGAAGAAGAAAATATCAGAGTATTAGCACTATATGTATGCCAGTATTTTGAACTGTACAAATGAGTAACTTGATTTTTCTCTGCTGGACAGGTTTTTTTTTCTCTGCTGCCTCAGATCCTCTTTTGTCATAAAGTTACTCTGTTTCTCTTAGTGTAACTCAGTATAAAGTTCTTTTATCCAGACTTCTAAAAATGTAGTGTAAGGTGACTCTACAGAGGAATTCTCTACCCAATGTCGTACTCTAATATATTATCAGAGAGAAAGGCAACTGTATGTCCCAGTCTGCATATTAATCTTAATAACCAGTAGAGCAGATTTTAACCTATATTCTCATTGCACCAAAGTTCTTTCAGTGTCGTATAAAAAATAGGTCTATTAGAGATACCTCAGTGTGATCATTTGCATGCTCAGCCTTATTTTTTTGCATTAGAGAGAAACGTATATGGAGGAAAGCAGTGCAGTTTTATGATGCACAGATCAAAACTTTTCCTGATTACATGGAGTATAACCATGCCTTGGCCAGTCGCTACTGCATGCAGCTGGCGCCCTCGTGGTTGCTCCTGGTCCTTGTTGCTGCAGGTGTTTGACTACGAGAAAGGGGCATGAGGAAGGAGGGCTTCACTCCTCTCTGCTGATTGCTGGCTGTGCGGCTGGAGTGCCACGGCTTGGCCATTGCAGTCTGAGAGTATGTGTCAGGAGAGAAAATTCAGTCAAAGGTTTTGTGAGTTTTACTTTAAGAATACCGTTATTTATTTTTATTTTTTTTTTTCCTGATGAACAAATTGTCTTGGAAAACTGATGCAAATCAGCTTCTACTTACTCATAGAATTAAAGTCCCTTATTTTCTCTACCCGTTCTTGTATTTGCTAACATAGTGAGAAAAGGTGTTTTCTCCTTAGCTGCAGGAAAATGCAATGTGACAATATGACAGCACAATCCCTGCCCCTTCTATCAGTGTTGTAAGATCAGCAAATACTATTGTGAAAGAACGCATATGCAGGTATGAATGTGCACATGCACAGTTATTTTTGTTAATGTAACCTTTTTCCTGTTTCCTGTCAATTATGTCCATTTAACGTTTCTCATTGGCTTTGATCAGGATATGAAAGTCATCATCAAAACCTTATAATCCAATTTATTGGTGTATTTTGCCTAAAGTGGCTGCACTGGTCAAAATATCACTTTTAAGGAGAGGAGGTTAGGTCTGAAATAAAAATGCAGACTTGTGTGGCCATTGCTTTCTGTATGTTTTGCAATTAAGATAAATACTGTGGAATGCTCATCAGAGAGGAATCTAGTGGATTCTACCATAAAATGCAGCTCTCCGATCAGACCAGATTCTAAAATTACCTGCTAATGTGTTTTCTGTGACAACAGATTCTCATAAGATTGGATATTTACGTGATCAACTACATTTTTAACCCCTGCATTTTTGTTAACTGCATGATTCTACGTGATGTGGCTGCTTTCTGTTCAATGTCATATAGCTATATCAATTCAAAATAATGATTCAGTATCTCAGAGGAAAAAAAAAGATTGCTTGAATATCCATCTTGTAAAATTTAATGTTGTTTCCTTTTACTATATTATATTATTGGCTGTAGTAGATTAGGACAACTTTGATAGAAGAATTGCACATAATTAAATTTTCATGTGTGATTCAAAGTGAAAAAAGATTAGAAGGCTATTTAATAGGTGCTGGAACTCTCACGCCATATCAGTAAAATCTGAGAGACAGAGAGCACAAAAGCACTGATTTAGTGCAACATGTCACATTATTATAGCAATAACTACAAGGAAGGTTCTGTGGATGGGTGGGTGTCTATGATTATGAATATTTGTAAAGATATTGTAAAATCCATTTTTTATCTTAAAATGGATGAGGAAAATGGATCCAGAAGGTGCATTCAAAAGTTGTGATTTCATTATCTGTTTATTCAAATAGGATATTAAAGAACTCTTGCATTATTTTTCTTTTCTCTAGGCTCATTAATACTTTTGTGTCATGGATATTTGTGAAATATTAATATATTTGGGGAAATTTTACATTTTGGCAAGTTCTGATGTGCAGGTTTGGGGCCCTATTTGCCAATTCAGTGATGTGGCACAGGAGCCTGCAACTTCAGAAATGCAGGGTCATTCCTGTCAAGGATTGCCTGGCAGTGGCTCAGCTCACGGGAGCAAGGGTAGGCCCATATTATGGCAGCTGCTTTTCTAGCACATACAATTGGTATTTCCCTTGCAGAGATAAGCTGATATTTAAAGATGAAACATTGGTATGAACCTATTGAAAATTGCTTGATATTTTATTTTTGGGGAAAAAAGTATTGCCATTCAGTTAAGTGTGTTTACTCTTCGAATATGATTAAATAGGACTATTCTGTAGAAAGGGAATTCTGAGTGGTGTCCTGTGCAGTGTTTTCGAGAATGTATGTAGTACTAGGAATAATCCAAATCCCTATCTAAGAGAATCAGTGCAAAAAAAAATTGATCCTTGAAAATAGTCACCAACTGTTTTCTTTTTGTGAAAGATTGGGTTGGATCCAAGTGATAGGAAGGCAAAGCATCAAAATATATTTCAGTAATAACCCACGTATGTTGGAATAATCTGCAGCAATCATAATGGGCAGATAGGCTCTTTCCAAAAGGCACTCATGAGATTTGGCTCTCTCTCTCATGTTTGAGATCAGAGGCACAATTTCTAACAGCTGTGAAGCAGCAAATGAAATATTGACCATGTTATTTTGTCATTTAATTTGTAATGATCTTGAATACTTTTGAAATGCTGGACAAGACATATGGCAAAATCCAATTGTGTCATTCCTTGTAATCTTAGGAAATAAGACAAATCACAATATAATGACAATATAAAAGCTTAATGTGGTTTTCCAAAACTCATGAACAAGCATATATTGTGCCATAAGACTCTTGTGTCTCACAGCCTAGTATATATATATTTTTTTGGTGTAGCTGGAACCGATATATATGTCCAACATTAAATGATTTATGAGACTTTTATTACATTTAGCCTTTGTAGGATGGGTTAAACTTCATTTCAGAAACATATATCAAGTTATAAAAGTTATTAAAAAAAATCCAAAACAACTTGCCAGTTGGTTTTGAAACAGGTATTTCTCTAATATGTAAAACACCGTGGGTTCAAGGTCATGCTTTGGAATTTCATTTCCTTGGTCACAAATTCAAGAAAGTGTAATCTTTTTGCACCATCCAGCTCCCACTGAAACCAGTGGGAATTTTGCTATGCGACTTTAAGGGAATCAAAACAGGACTTTGAAAAGTATCTGAATCAGAGAAGCATAAATAAGAGAGTCATTCATCCATGTACCCAGCCCTGCTTGAGGGAAGGTTTTGCATTTTGCATGAAACAAAGTGTTTGCCTCTGTTTCACTTCTTGAAATGCAGAGCAGAAACAAACAAAACAAAAAAAAAAGAAAGAGATGGTGATAGAAATACCTTTTACTGTCTCCTTACCTCAAAGAACAGAGATATCCTGCTTTGAATAGCCAGTTCTTTTCTTTTTCTTTTCCCACTCTTCTTTTTGGCATTTATGCTAGGAAAACAGCAAAAGGCAATTCTGACTCAGAAACTGTAGTACCAGGAGTAGAACCAAAATATGTAAGAGTAAGAAATATGGAAGTTAAAGTTTCAGGTTTGGGATTTGAGAGATTTTTTTGACGTTTATTTTTTGCCTGTATCCTAGAATTCAAATAAAAGCTTGTTATTATTTCACATATTGCCTAGAAATGACCCTGAAGTCATTCCTGAAAAGGGAAAAGATGTAGAGCTTTGTAATATTAGTAATAACTTACAGGTCCACTTAAATATATTGTTTAGAAATGTTTTTGATGCAGGGTTTCCTGCCAATAAATACAAAACTTTGAGGAAAATCTCATTAATGTAGAGTTAGAGGAATAGAATAGTTAGAATAGATGGGTACAAATGTTTTTAAATTACATTAAAATGCAAGCAGATAATCATAAAATTTGAGTTTGATTTCTATGTCAGCTGCAGACTGCCTGCCTGTTGCATAGGGAAGACAACTGAACAACTCATGCTTCCCTTTTGCCCTCATTTTTCATGTGCAACTTCTGAGAAGATGCTCCCTGTTGATTTGTAGCGTAGCAATGTCCAGAAGCACAGCCTAGTCCAGTCTGATGTTGGACCTTATCCTTTTATGTGCTGTATCAGCAGAGAAGGTGGTGTAAGCATTTGTGAATTAAGTCAGTAATGAAGCTTGCCATCCTGAGGCAGATTTTGTTATGGAGTACTTACTCTGTACAGACAGTTTACCTTGTTTCACAGGGTTGCAGAGGCCCTGGCAGTAGTATTCATCTCACTCAACTGTGTATGCCTACAGTGCAGATTTCTGCATTTGAATTAGTCTGTGGGAACTAACTGGTGCATGTGGACTAGTTGGGTGGGAGTTTTTCTAACTGGAAAGAAAGGCTGAAGGATTTGGGTCTCTTCAGTCTGGAAAAGAGACGACTGAGGGGGGGATCTTATCAACACTTATAAATACTTAAAGGGTGCGTGACAGGAGGATGGGGCCAGGCTCTTTTCAGTGGTGCCCAGCGACAGGACAAGAGGTAATGGGCACAAACTTGAGCATAGGAAGTTCCACATAAACATGAGGAGGAACTTCTTTACTTTGAGTGTGGCAGAGCACTGGAACAGGCTGCCCGGAGAGGTGGTGGAGTCTTCATCTCTGGAGACATTCAAAACCCGCCTGGACGCGTTCCTGTGCAACCTGCTCTAGGTGACCCTGCTCTGGCAGGGGGGTTGGACTAGGTGATCTCCAGAGGTCCCTTCCAACCCCTACCATTCTGTGATTCTGTGGATGTTGATGTTCCTGTAGGTCTGGACTCAGTTGCATTATCCCAGATTCCTCTTCCCTTCAAGTTATCCTGAACGATGGAGAGTTCATTATTTTACATGATGACTATATATAAGGTCACCTCCATGCAAACTCACACACACTCAGTCACTCTTGTCACCACAGGAATCTTACCTGACTCACTTCAAGCATCTTCAATATGTCTAGTTTGTCATGCTCACTCAGTGAAATCCAGAGCAATAGAAAGTTACTATTTCTCTTTTATAGGATCTTAATCTGGCAATTTAGGTTACAAGGTTGTAGCTTATATCATTTAAATTCTCTTTGCTATTTGAAAATATAGTCTGTGCATTTGTGTATCAATAATTAGGACAGAAGGTGCTCCTGTCCATCCTTTCAGACATATCTGTAATGAATGGCAAAAGCAAGTAAAGCTTGGTAGCAAACAAGAAGTCGAACAAAAGCTGGTTCCAGGTTTTCTTTTCTTGAACTCAAACCAAAAAATAAGTGTACGTTTTACTGATTTAAAAGCCTAAAAAAGGAGCACTCACCTCATTCTTCTCATTCATTTGTTTTCCGAGATAAATGGCTTCACTTCCTCCTCTTCTTTCCTCTGAAAGGAAACACTTTTAACAGATCTTTTCATAGGGCAGATGCCTTTTTGTTGCACCCTAATCTCCCACTCCGTTTATCGAGTCGGGGGCAGTATGTGGAGCCAGGACTTAACCTGCTTGCTACAGAGAACATTTTTTGTTGGGTTTTTTTGGACCTGCAACCCCACTGAAAGCACAAATCTGTTACCTTTCTGACACTTGAATGATGGTTTGTAGGGCAGTCGTGGCTTTCCTTCCCTCTACTACCAATATCATTTAATTAAAACCTTTTAGTCAAGCACACTGGGTATGAGTGTTTTTCATAAATGTAGTTTTTTTCACTTTGAACTATGCTGCTCATCAAGGAGACTGTTGGATGGATGTCTTCTTTCTCTTACAGCTACTATGAACTTTCAACAGTAACAGCAAAAGTGACCAGCTCTCAGTACTAAAAACTGATGCAACTGATTGTAATATTTTACTCTCCTGTCTTTTCAAATACTTTACACTCCTTGATGCGGTAACTGGTGGTATCTAGCCTGGCTGTTGACTGTTGGGTAATGATGCCACCTTATTCCAATCTTAGACTTGGCCTAAGGCTAACATTTAAAGTTTTTGCGGTTTGGTTTTGGGTTTTTTGGGGGGGTTTGGGGTTTGTTGTTTTGTGGTTTGTTTTTTTTTTTAATAGTGAGACAGTTTCTTAATTTACTGCAGTTTGCAACTTTAATACAAGAATAGGATGAGACCAATGCAGCAGGAGAGTCCCTTGTTCCTTGGCAGTATGTCCCCGGAATGTTCCATTTCCACCGGGAAAGTCTGTAAGGCATTTTTATTGCTTTATGCAATGGCTGGGTACTATGGCAACTAGTCTACCAACTCTAACGATCCCCCAATATTCATTACGTTGTGGGTGTGTTTCTGGGTCAATTTGGGTTAGTTACGTGATATGACAAGAAATCTTTAACCTCATTCATTCACATTCATCAATAAATTACATTTAGCTCAGTCCTGTTGTTTGGAACATAAAGGGAATGTCCATGTTGAACAGCTCTGTTGTATTGCTATAAATCCAAAATAAGTCTGAGATTCATATTCTGTTTCCATTCTAGAGCACTTTGGGTCACTTCTTAGATGTATTCATTCAGTGCATTACTGAACGAACAGCAAAACTGCTGTTTTTTATATCCCTGCAGGCAGGCAGCCCTCTACTTCTCTGGGGCCAGATCTGTAATCCGTGTGAGGGAAGGAGCATCTAACCAGTGAGGAGAGCATGTGGCCAGCAGCAGCCATCCAGCAGAGAGGTCCATAGTCCCTGAGTAGAGAAAAATAAGGGTAATTTCTGAGACCACAGCTACCATGCTCAGTGGAGGAAAGAAGCCATGAGATAACAAGGCAGTAGGCCAAAAGCAGCAAGTTGAAAGCAGGCTACAGAGGGATGATTGATTAGGAACAAGCTGCCAAAAGGTGGTCACGCGCCCCTCATCACCGATGCTGCTACAACAACGGTAGCTGTAATATGAAGCACATGTAAAGCAACGATGTGTGGTCGACAGCATTACCTGTCGGGGGTAGAGCAGACTCTGCTGGGTGAATGGGCACTCTGCCTTGACTAATACTGAGTGGTAGAAAAATGACATGGCTTGCTTAGCAGAAGCATGTGTACGTGGGTGTGTGTACAAGGACATGGCAAGGGCAGGGACCACAGAGTGCCTCTAGCATCAGCTGTGCTCCCTCCTAAACTTGCGTGACAGGGTGTATTACCAGACAGCTAAGAAGTGGCAGCAGACACGCCATAACAGACGTTACTTCTAATCTCCTCTAACCTGGTCCAGCTTCTCTAACTCAAACAGCTGAATTTTGGCTTTCAGAAATTGAGCGCTGATCTTTTTCCAAAAAATTAATTTTGAAATTGAGGATGCAATATGTATGCTGCTGACCTGAACATATGTTACAACCTGATAATAACAGAATCATCACTCAGCATCACTTCACAAATGAGTGTACTGCTTAATCTTTCTGTGCCAAATCATGGCTTCTTTAGGACTGCCTTATCACTCTGAGGCATTGCCTCTTCCTGTGTTACCATTAACTGTCTTGGACGATTGCATTCCCAGAAAAACAGCTATAGATTCACCTAGGTGAGAGGCTGAAGCTGGATGTGCAGGAGATTTGAATTGGCCACATGTATTGTCACTTTTCCAGAGTAAATTTTAAGTAAATTTAACATACTGCTCTCTGAGAGTCCTTCACGCAATGGCATAAGTAAGAAAGTAAAAGAATAAAAAAAATCATTCATAATTGTTTTTCCTGTGGATGGGAGTGGAAGGGACAGGGAGATTATTAGTATCATTTCAACTTCAAATGCTCATCAGGCACCTGGATATCAGTCACTCACATTAGAGTACAAGTAAAGTGTAATTCGGGTAATTTCAACAGCAGGAGTGGAGAGCTATCTCATTCTGGTTTTGTGACTTTTTAATGTTATGTTAATGACATTTATAAAAGCTATATGATAGCTGAACTTTTTAATAGGTTTCTGATGCAAAGGCTTTAAATTTTAAGGTAAAATAACATTGTTCCGGTACAAATCACCGTCAGCAAATTCTGCACAGCCATGTACACAGGCACAACCCTTCATTAGCAGGACAGGAAAATTCTCTGTGTGTTGTGGGGATAGGCACCAGACAGAGGCACAAGCCCTTCTTAGCTTCTGCCTCAATATGTCGATTGGGATGATGACTAAAGCCTAATATGAAGCTCATCTCATTCAGTTGGACCCTTTCCCTTGTGGAGAAGCAGCAAGTGCCTTGCACAGAAATACCTGGCAGCAGGGTTTAATTCACGTAGGTTTGATGGAATCTGTCCTGGTTGTTTGTTTTTTTTTTTTCAGCGAAACTCCACTCCCAATATATTGGGGGAACTAACATAGCTTGTTACGGACTCTGTCTAAGTTGCGGTAATGGCATTGACGGCAGCATATTTTGGCGATAGCCAAAGCTAGCTTTAAATTAGCTAGCTCAGGCATAAATAGTAGTCTGTGGCAACTGAGCTCAGGGCAGAACAATCTCCCTACTTCTTGGGCAAAAACAAATATATTTTTCTAAACTGGTGATTATTATCACACTGAATATGTTTTTTCCCCCTGACAAAGATGGGAGTTACTTGTTCATTACCAGTGAACTTGCACACAGCTTTGTACTCTGGCTAAGTATCAACCATTTTCCTAGATGATTCGTAATTTATAATGTGGGACACTGCTCCAAGTTAAATTTATATGTATTTTTGAGACTTCTATTTAAAATTATGTTAATTTAAAAGTGTGGATTTTTATGAGGGAAAAGTCCTGGATGTCGACTCATCTGTCGGTGACTTAAATCTCTCAAACCACTAAGCCCCACATAATCTTAAGAACAATAGCTCTGCATTCAATTTGCTACTTCACAAGTCAGCATCTTCTCCGAGTAGTTAAGGAGGAATGATTTTAATGTCAGCTAACATGGAATTGCTGTATGTGTAATCCCCAATCAGTAAAACCCACACATCTACACATACATGCACAGTATATGCTCATTAGTGAGAGATCACGGTGGATATAAAGATCACAAGATTTTCCAGCAGTACTCTAACAGGTTGTTGTCATTTTTGGACCATCCCATTCTCACAATATCTATTAGATTGCCTAGTGCTCACCTTGTGATGCTCTATTAGTCAAAACATCTCTTTGCCCATATATTCAAATGAACTGTAGAGGTTATTAACTTGCCCTTGGCAAAAAGATTTAGTTTTCTAGGGCAAATGCTTTTATAAATTCTGTGTGTGACAGTTTTATTACATATTGTAAATAGAATACCCTGCCAGATTTTTATGACAGCTATCACTAAGTCATTCAGATCTTATTACTTTTCAACCCTTCACATACCTTGAATATTTTTATATTTTTTTAATCTTTAACAGGCCTTGCTTTGGTTACTGCACTTTTCTTACTTGCATAGCCAATGTTATTTACTAATACGAATATTTAAAACATTTTGTATTAAGCCAAACATTTCATCTTGCAGAAAATCAACACTGTGTTTTAATTTGCCTCAGACACACATTGCTTGGCACATTCTGCATTTACAGTGATAGACTCATTTAAGCTTGTACAGTCTCTGCTAGCAGTTAATATAATAGTTTCTGTGCTCGGCTGCATACCTACCCTGGGTCCCACTATCTCTAACTGAATGAGTATTCTACTAAAGGACTTCTGTTATCGGCTTAATTTTACATTTTGTATTTCAAAACAACGTATGTGTTGTGAAAAGAAAAGAAAAAATGCATGAGCCATGCTGGTGTTAAGACCTACTCAGATATAACTAGTTATTCCATATTTTATCAAGTCATTTTACTGATCGTAAGAATGCTTTCAAATAATGAAAAAGAGTTGTTGAAGAGATTTTATTTAGATATGTAGTTTATTAGCAATGGAAATCTCACGTGTCCTAGGCTTTGTGAACATAAGCGATAAAAACAACAGTTCCTATTTTAGTTTTGCTTCCCGTTGAGATGACAATGACATTCCTCATTGAGGAGGCATGAGACTGGCTTTGGTAAAGATACAGTAAAGGTGAAGAGTAACGATTTTCAAAAGTATGTAAGGGACACGAAAGACTAAGTGCCTAAAATTTATAATCCGTTTTAATACTCTGACACTTTTGAAATGTTACCTTCGATAGTAATTTAAAATACAGCAAAGCTTAGTCGCTGGAAAGTCTGCCACCAAGGGGGCCAAGCTTCCTGGCGAGGGATGTTTCAATGCCAGGGGAAGCAGCTGAGCCATCAGCGCCGAGGCTGAGAAGCGCAGGCGTCCTTCGCCTCCCCTCCAGCTGTAGATCTTAGGACAAGCCTCTTCTCTCGTGCCTTGATAAACCAAGCCTTAACCCTCTCTGGGGATGTCATATAAGGACAGATTGGAGGTGTGGCTCATACAGGCATTAATTAGGCAAAAATGAATGCTTTGATGGAGCTTCCACTTCCTGAAGGTGGTACGAAGGTGGCATGGTGCCACTGGTTGTGAAAGCAGGAAGGATTCAAGTCCTTTCTGGTTTTATGCTGCTGCCAGATAGGACACATCTTCTTACAACCTGCAGTTCTGATGAATCAGAAAAAAAAAATCCTTTTAATAGAGAATTTTGAATTGGCTATAATGAGGCCTCATTTGGAAATTCACTATATGTTGCTCCTTTCTCTCTCTTTATGTTTCTGCAAGTATCTGAACTCAGATTCTTATAAAGGAAAGAATCAGGTGATTCGCAGTTTTAAACTTGTATGTTTTGCTGTCTAGGCAACTTACAGTAGTTAGGTTACATTATGATAATTAGCCTATTTATAAGTTAGCTAACGGAATTCTTTGTTTTAAGCACTATAAATTCTAAAATTAGTGAATAAAGCTAGAAACCCATTTTCAGATCCATTTATATGAAAGGTGCTATATAATTTTAAAGCTTTTATAAATGATTGAAAGATGTTTTCACAACTGCTGATAGATTGCATGGGAATGTGGAATAGCATTTCAAAAGATTTCAAAATTAATGTGGCTGTGGGTGTGCTATGGAGAACTGCTGAACCTTCACTACAGCTTCCTTTCTGCCTGCTGCTGACTATCGCAGTGTTTCAGTAATCAGGTGCTCATTTTCATGCTAACTTGCCTCACTTTCAGTCCTGAATCTACCAACACCTGTATAAAGGCATTGCATTCTTTTCACTTTTTCTATGTACGTGGGGGTTTTATTTTCATTTGATAAAAATAGATTCTAGGTCATCTTTATGGTTAGGGGTGGGAATCCATGTGGATCTTTGTCTATGTTAAGTGCAAGGCCTCAAAATAATAAGGTTATAAAACAGCCCTTTTTAAAAAAAAAAAAAACCAAACAACAAAACTAGACTTGACCTCTATATTATAACGTGTTAGGATATAATAGTTATATTGTCATGGTAAAGATTACGTTGTCCATTGCATTAAAGCAGTGATTCAGGCTCCTTATTTATGTAAGAACTATACAGCATGTTCTTCCAATAATGATGATATTTGATTTTTAAAAAAAATGCTAAGGATGCATTTGCTACTGAAGCTCTTAATTATATTGACCTAACATTTACTTTTAAATAAGCGCTTTAAGAGTTTTTGCCATCTGTCAGACTTTTTTTAGTTGTTTTTGAAATGTTCTCACTCGTGAAGAGATGCAGGTTCTTTAATGTCTCCCCACAGTTAAAGCTAATGGAAATCTTGCATTTGTGCTTGATGCAAAGTACTGGCTTTAAATAATTAACTCTCTTTGGACATTGTGAAGGTGATAGATATCAGTCTCTTCTGCCTAGAAAGTTGCTTCAAAGCTGCTATAAAAGGAAAAGAGAAAGAAACTTTTGAAAGATACTCTGAGATGAGCGAACAGATTTCAGCAAGAATTCTCCCTATAATAACCCAGGAGTCTCATTTGTCAAAGAAATCTTATTTTTTAAAAAAGACTCTTGAAAACAGTAATCAGCAGGGAAGTTTTTGATTTTCAAAAAGTATCTTGCACTTAGTCCTTCAGTTCTTGTTGGCTTCTTTTTGTGGTGTGTCTCTCCTCTTAGACCTCTCTGCATCACTCTTATACCTTGGAAAGAATGGGAGAACGAGATGAAAGAATAAACACCAAGAAATTAAATTAATTATGTAACCTACACTTTGAAAGCTGGTTAACAGAAAGTTTTTTTTTTTAAGCTTTATTTCATTAACTCTTCCTCTATTTTTCTTTCCTTTACTTTTCTACAATTGTGATACCTCAGGGTGAACTCAATAGAATTGCTACATCATTTAATATAATAGGATGTGACATGATGCAATTTGATATAGTGCCTGAAAATAATAAAGTACAATGCGTTGCAGAAGGCATTTGAAAATTCTGAGCACTGCAAGGTAGAAAATAGCCAATTTGAAATCTGGCGTGCGCATATCTTCATTTTTACTCTCTAATTACGCTATAAACAAACTTAATTCACTATAGCACTTTGAAGTAGTTGGCAATTATTCTTTTCAGACTAAAGCATTACCTTAGGCAGCAAGAACTTCACTTCTTCATACATCAACATGTTATTGTGTTAATGTGCCTATTATTGTACCCTTTTGATTGACAATGCTAATTACGATTGTTCTTGAACTTAATGTGATTTTCTGGCTGACAGTGACCATTTAATAAATG
Organism: Dromas ardeola; assembly: GCA_013398915.1. Taxonomy (NCBI): domain Eukaryota; kingdom Metazoa; phylum Chordata; class Aves; order Charadriiformes; family Dromadidae; genus Dromas; species Dromas ardeola. The sequence continues at coordinate 400,902 of VYZM01006143.1, forward strand.
GGAACAACTTCCCTACAAGACCTATACGTGTTTAAATGTGAACTGCTCTTCTTTTTCACAAGATCCATACGTTATTTCTCTGGAACACAGTCATACCTCATGGTACCTTTAAAACCATTCTAGAGGGTGTGGTTATCCTCAAATAATCACACTGGTGGGGAATTAAAGGCAATCTGTTCAAAAAATTCACAAGAAAATGGAAAAGTTCATAAATTACAAGTCATGGGACACAGTTAAAACTTTCTTTGGAGTCTGTTAATTTGAATGTAAAAAAAAAATAAACTGTAGTTTAATTGCAGTAAGCGATGTGTCTGAAAGTTGGGATAAATCAAGCATAACTGAATCTTTTTATTCTGCTCAATAAAATTATTCACCATTTCAAAGAAAAGAGAGAGTAGTTGATAATCCAACCTACCTGGAAGCAAAACTAATGAGAGTCTGTGTAAAATCAGTGTAGACAAGTAGTATTTTTGTAAGAGAAGGATTCAGCTGTGCGAACTGATTTGTTGCTCCTATTTATAAAATTGAATTTGTGGTTAGCCCATTGTTGAGAAAGTCATCATTAATGTTTGTATTACTTATTTTACCATGGCAGATTAAATTATGGCATTTCACCTTTGTGAGGGTAGGAAAGGGTCCTCTGGAGTTATATTGTGCTGTTTGAAATCAGAGAGATACTGCCCTAATTAAACTTGCAGGAAGTATCTTTCCGATCTCATTTAGCATTATTATTTCAGCATCCCCCTTAACCCATAGGATAATTAATTAACATTAGGAGCCATATGCTCGCATTGTTTATTCAGCCCTCAGAACAACGCCTGTGCTTTTTTGTAGGGCTTAGCAGCATTGTATAATGTCCAGGTGTCTGGAGAAACCATGCCAGTGTCCTGTGGAAGGCCACACTACCCCTCCAAAAGCCTGTGGCTCTGCTGGGGGACACAGTGGGGGACACCTGCAGGAGAAGTGCAGCTTTCTGCCAGGGGTAAATTAGTCCAGGGTAAAAAATTGCGATGATAAATGCAGTTATAACCCCTTGTAGGTAAGAAAAGAAAAGAAGAGGTAGGAAGGTAGAGGAAGGAGAAACAGGGAAAATAACAACTTAAAGCTTTTATGGGTGGGCAAGACAGACTGCTGTGGGTCTGGCATTGGAAAGACAGCGCTGGGCAAGGAGCTTGTCAGAAAGCAGGGCTGAAAGGGTAGTGGGAGTTTGGGACATGGGTGGGAAATGGTAGGAGTGTAGAAAAGGCAAAAAACACGACGTCCTGCTAAAAAATAGCTTGGGAGCTGCTGCCTTGTGATCATGGAGACTTGCACAGAGCAGTTCAGCCTTCTGGAGACCTGAGTAGTGCCCCAGCAGGGTCCTCCTCTCACTGTTGATTACAAAAGGGAAGCTGGGCTACCAGGGTCCTAATTTAGACCTCTCATGCAAATGATGAAAACTGTCAGGGTTTTGGGGTGGATTCTTGCTCTTTCTGGTTTTGCTGCTGCTTTGCACAATATAGCACCAGTCTGGGTTGCTAAACTGTGATTACTGTTGTAAGTATAAATAATAATAAGAATGATTCCTGCTGTTATTTAAAATATATTGCAAACAAACTAAGAGTTCCAGATTCTTCTTGATAAGCAAACGTGTACATTAAAATAAACCCCTGCATAGGAATAGAAAAGCAAACATAATTTTTAAAAATAAATTAATCTATGTTTAAAATAACTATGCTGTAGCCCAGCAAGTGTTTGCTAACTGCAGAAGCAAGACATCTGGACACTTGTGGGAAATTTTTAATTTTCCTTTATTACAAATTTTCAGTTTAATACTGGATATCAGTGCTAAATAAACACAGTGCCATTAGGTCTTGGTTATAACAATTATTAGCTGCATTTATTGCTAATGTTCTTTTCAGATTTGATTGTAAGTGGGTACCTCCTGGGACAGATGGCTTGGTATCAGCTAGCACTGACTCCAGAGGAATTAAGGATTTCCAAATCTCACCTGGTGAAAGCCCTCACTTTGCTTCAGCTGGTTTAAATTCCCTGCTCGCATTTTTGCCTGGGATTCTTGTCGTGAGCGAGTGTTTAGATCGGCAGCCAGATCTTGCCCTCAGCACCTTCTCCTGTGGCCCCCGCGCTGTCGCATTTGGTTGTTTGCTGCTGCTGCCCAGGAGTGCAGCCCTGGTAGGGTCAACCGGGAGCACATCCAAGCCTGGTACGGCTCATTGCCCTCAGTACTGCTCAGCTGGAAGGGAAGGAGCAGGACAGCTGTTAGCTTCCTGGCATTGCAGTGTTCCCCTGAACTATCAAAGCTGGTAAAACCCACTTTCTTTTCTTACCTTTTAACCCAGGAGGATTAGCATTAAATTAGGCAGATTAAGGCCTATTAAGGACTATTCACTAAAATATGCATTCTTTTTCAGACATATAGTGAAGTTGAATATTAGTGCGTATCACGATATGTAAGTGTATATGTAAGCCACAGCTGACTCAGTGATGGGATTACTCTGCCATCCTCATAATTTCCTTCTGACTGTAAATTGCTATCATACCCTATTTTAGACAATAAAATGATACTGTATGCATGGTCAGCTAGTGCTGAAGTTGGGCCCCGAGGTAAAACATAGAAGCAGTACCTACAGTATGGCTTTCTACAATTGCACTGTACCACTCACCAGTAGACACGGCTGTACTGGTCACAGTATGCACTCTCCTCTGTGCATAACCACATTGACTGCGTGTGTCCTGTCATATCCAAAACCGAAAAAGAAGAGAACTGGCCTTAATAAACTTTCACATTGCAGTTTTCCCTTTCTAGGTGCTTTGTGCCAAGACCCCAGTTTTGACAGTCCAGCTGAATGCTTTTTAATGTAAAGAAGATTTTTACAGTGCTCTTTGATGAGAGATGGATCTTGACCAAGGGGAACTCAGGTCTCTGTGCGACAGCAGCTGTAAAAGTAGAACAATTCTGAAACTGATAAATGTGATAAAGCATTTAAGTGATACTAGGCATTAGTCAAGAATGCCTGGGACATTTTAAACATTTACTTTTTAATTTACACTGGAGTATTTCGTTGTTTAGATACTGTCTCATTGTCTTTGCTATAATAATTCTTATGAAACATATTAGGAAGTAAGATAACACTATTTTATAAATGGAGATCTGAGAAACAGTTTAGATTATTTTGTTTTCCATGAGAAAAGTTTAATTCACAGTTGAAGGGACAGGGGGGTTGGTCCAGCGTGAAAGGAACGGTGCGCTGCCACATACCATTGCAATCTTCTCCAGCTAAATCTTAACTTGCTATTTATGTAGAGGAGGGCTTGCTAAAGTTTCTAAAAAGCAGGGCCTTTCTGTTTTCTGGGCTGAGATGAACTATAAGGTATTAAAATCAAAGGTGACCGTTTGAGCAGGACAGGGCAAGCACAGCTCCGGCGCCCCTGGGGAAAGGAGCATCCCCCTCCCTGCGGTGGCCTGGCTGCAGCGCGGAGGGATGCGGTGCTTGCACCCCCTTGCTGCCACCTGCTGCCCCTTCTGGCAGGTCTTGAGGGTTTCTGGAGAGAAGCCCCGATGCTGCACAGCTAACTGCAATAGCTGCCTTGTGAGTGTTCCTGTGGAAAGATAGAGAGGCAGAAAATAAGGTTTTACTTACTGTGCTGTACTGGTGTATCTGTAACCATGGGAGATTTTTTCCATTAAACCTAATTCCTTTTATATTGTTATTTTAAATTTTTGAATTTACACAAAAGCAAACCCTAAAATGGAAAAATCTATGAACTACCATGAAAACCCAGTATTTGTATATTGTTTTCTTATAAACGGTTGAACGAAGCACCAGTTGTATCCTTTCTTGTGTGGCTGGTATTTCAAACAAGAGCATCTACTCACAAATAACCACAACTGCTACAAGGGATGAATCTAAAAGTCCCTTCTTGCCTTGAAATCTATTCATTGGAATAATCAGCATATGGGCCCTTATAAGCCTGTAGGATTGCTGCAGCAATTTGCAATTAAAAAATGTTGATAATATGTACTGCAGTATGAAGATACCAAAGACATGGATTAACCATTTTAAAAGGTTTTGCATTGTTTGAACACTGCAGGCTTCTCTAAATATTCCTGAAATTAGGGCACTCTGCTGTGTAGGATAAGGTAGCAACATCATTATATCTCAGGCTCTGGGCTGAACTAAAGCGTGTATCCTAAAAACAGGTCACCTCCAACAGTGAATATAAACTAACTCTTAAATTGTTCATTATAGTCCTGACAGTCTGATTTGTGTTTATCATGTACTTCTTAATCTGTGTCCTTAAATGAAAGCCATGTATGGCTTTGAGGAAAATGCACTGCAGGTAATGAGGGGGATTGATTTCTAAAAATCCTCCTCTAAATCACGGGTTCAGCTACAAATTGCCCAAGTCTCCAAGCTCGATTTGTGTTTCTGCTTCTTGTTTGTAAACTGCCCATTCTTCTTTCACATGTTATGAGAATGAAGCCTTAAGGGATTAGAAATTGTACAGGTACTTGGGTGATAAAAGCCAAGTAAGTATGTAGATAGATTAACATACGGAGTAAAATGACATCTGCTATGACAGTGATATGAGTTAAGAGCCAAAATCCGACAAGGTTTTTGTAGTTATTAAAGAATTTTTACCATTATCTTAATGCAAGCCTACAGGAAATATCTGCGTACCATTTGTGTTTTATTCAGTCTACGTAATTTTTTTATTTTTTTTCTGAAGCAGCCACATGGTAGTGTTATTTTATTTACATATAGGTTATCCAGACTTTGTGTCTGGCATTTTTATAGGTACAGCATAAGAGTTTGCTCGTTATTATCTCAGACTGGTATGTAGTCTGCTGTACAATATGATGTGTGTTTTGTTTTTTTTTTTTTTATTATTTTTTTCCCCATGGAAAGTGGAATCATTATTTTAAAAAATTTAGTCATGTCATTTTACAGTGCTGTCCATACTTTGATGTATAGTAATAATCTTTTGCAAAGGATTATTGCTAATGCCGACAAGTTAGCAGAACGCCACGTTGTAACTGTAAATTCTGGTTGGTACAGATATTGATCAAGGTTTCTGCTAATTTCACTTGTGCTTACTTGGAAAAGGAGAAGCCTAGGGACTTACCTAGAATTGCCTACTTGTTGCCTCATACTTGATCAGCGAAATCCTCTTCCTCACAGAAAATAGAAGATTTAAGGGGTTTTTGTGTGTCGTAAGGAGCACTGGAACAGAGATGAAAATCTCGTCTACAGTATGTACATCTTCACAGGTCGCACCCATGAACATGTCTGAAACTGTGCCAAGCCGTGGGTCTGACTGCCCATGCAACAAGTTTCTTCTCCTCAGTCTAAGAGGAGTCTAAGCCACTAGAATTGACTTCCATGTATGCACCTGAGTTAGAAGTCCTTCACTGCTCCTCTGCTCAGCAAACGGGTACTGTGACAGTAGGAGTGCTCTCACCACATCCGGACTTCAGATTCTGTGAGGACCCATCGATGAAGAAGCTTAAGATGATAAAAACATTGCATCAAGAAATCTCGTGGAGCTATGATCTGCTCATGAATAGTCTGTGGACCAGATAAAGCCCCGTTATCCATTGCAATTCATTTTCTGAACTCTATTAATCATAAACTTAATTTCGGTTTATAATTTAACGATCTGATTTGCTCTAGATTGTTAGGGTTTGAAGGTCAAGCCAGATGTCATTTGAAAGTAGTTTTCCCTTGATTTGCAACTGGATTTCTAAATTGACCTGCAGCCTTACTGACATATAATGTTAATGAACTACACATGGCTTGCATATAGAGAGATGCATATAGAGAAGTTTTTAGAGCTTTGCTAGAATCAGTATTTTATCTTTAAATCTTTTTGACATTTAACTTTGACAAGTCTTACATGTATATACCTGTGGGGGAAATCAGATCTCTTCATTTATAAATATCTCTAATCATGGAACATCACTCACTTGAGAAACTGATAAAATAACAGAGGAATCAGCAAGCAACCGAACCAGTGCAGGACTGAGAAATATGTTACCTGTATTTTCTTAGTCCCGTGACAACTACTTGACGTAGATAGCATTGTGTCTGTCATTTGATGTTGTTATAGTGAAGAAAGGTACTTTAGTGAAGAAAGGTATTTTAGTGAAGAAACCCAGTGCAAGATTAAAAGCATTTAAGTACTCTGCCTACTTACAGAAATGCATTTAATAAATAGTTGCTTAAAACAAAAATAAATATCAGTGTCATGCATGGATCTCACAGGATCAGTTATGAAATCATACAGTCATTCAATGAGCTATAAAAGGAACAGAGGTTATTGAGGAATGCTATTATAATTCAAACTTATTGCATGTATTCACAATGTATATGTGAATTCTCCAAGTCCGTAAGTATATAAGAAATTATTTGCAAAGCTAATAATTGTTTCCTATAGTTCTTAAACTCTATTTTTCTATTTTTAAAATTACTTAAAGTTGCAGATGATGTGTTTAAAAAAACCCCACACCCTCTGCCAGCTGCACAAAGAGGTCAGAAATAGTGTATAATTATTGCTGAGTTAATTGCTGGGTGCTAACATACATACAGACATACAGTATTCAACTCAGACATTATCACAATAGTGGACAATTAGGGCAAATTCAGTGACAGATAAAATGCAAATAGAATTTTTAAACATAGTACTCTACTGGCTTTTTAATTTTTTAATAATCTTAGAAAAATTGTCACTTCTATCTTTAGCCTTACAGATGGATTCTAAAAGGGGCGCTAAGTCAGAATAACAGTTGCAAATTCCTTTTGAAAGACTACACTTAAATGCAAAACTATTTTATTGTAAAATTAGAGACTTTATTTTGCTTTCAGTATTTCTGAAGTTATAAAATGAAAACTGGATCCACAACAAATACATATTATATAAATAAAATAACATGTACTGTAGATGTACATATTTCTCGATATAGAGAATCTCCGTTGAATTTTATTAAATCAACCCACTTTCATTTTTTCATAAGTGTTTTCAGGCAAAGACAATTTATTTTTTTTCTAACGTTTGTGGGGTTTTTTTTGTGAAACACAAAGATGAGCTTAGAAAGCAGAAGTTTGCTCTGGAGAATGTGTTCTGCTCTTTTGTTCCTGACTTCAAACTATCTTCCTGATGTAGCAATTTTGGTAAAATATGGGACCCTTTAATAAAAAATATGTCTTTTTATATTTTGGGGAGAGAAAATTAATTTCAGAATTTTTTTTAATGTTCAAATATCTTAAAAGACGTAGGAGGATATATGAGAAGATAACATAATTAGAAGAAATCTATAGCAACAGTCTGTGCACTTCATGAAGCTTAAAGTTATGATGTCTTCTCTCAAATTTTAAAAATTTACTGCAGCAAGACAGCAATGGTATGAAACCCCAATAGTCTGACTGTACTTTTTATTTATGAATGTTGTTAAAGAATTGTCAGGATGATGGAAAATCATTCTCTGTGTGCGTATTTAGATATGGGTTTCAGATGGTCTCTTGTTCTAAAGGAACAAGAACTTGGAGTCAGAGCTTCAGAGGTTTGATGCAGAAGCAGAACTGGCCGATTATACTTAAGTTTAAAATACATTAGAGCTTTACAGGTATATACCTTTTTGGGGATTAATTATGCGTATTGGAGTTTACTTAGAGCTTTAAAAGTCAAAGAACTCACAGGCAGCTAAAATAATTTGAAAATTATTTCCATGGTGTGTGTATATTGAGGAGTAAGAAATCCTTTTATTTTTCATTTGTAGAGAAGAAACAGAAAAGTCAGAAAAATAAAAGTTGAGGTCATATTTAAATGTCGAAGATAAGTAAGGACAGACTTTGCTTCCTCAGGACACATGTGTGTGTGCATTTGAGCACGAGAACCTTACTGGGACCTATTTAAGGAGCCCTTTGACGGAATACGCAGACACCAGCCCCTTCTAAACTCTTGATTTTCTCTTGCTTTACAAATCAGAGACAATACCTCTTAAAAGTCTTTTACAAACTTCTGGGTTTTTTTCAAAGTTTATGATTTATTTTTCACTCAATACCATGGATGTGATTTATTGCCTGTTTCACAGAGCGAATGAGACTTAAATTGCTAAAGTCAGATGTTGGCAATGCTGGGAGCAAGCATATGACCATTGATTTCAGGGATATAGGGAAGCTTTATGAGGACCGTATCTGATAAGGCTAACTCTACTTGGACAAGAAAAAACCTCTTTTTTTTCAATATGAACTCAGATGGATGGACTTTGAATTGTTCAATTAGTAGTGAAAATGACACTGAGTTTTAAGCTGAAGGTTGTGGGATTGATCTAAATTTCATAGAAGTCCATGAGCGTATGCCACTTGCTCTCATAGATTTCTTGTGGTTTTCAAGGCTATCAGCCAGGACAATGATTTGGGGCTCCTAGCAGAGGAGGAAGGAGAGGCTGAAGAAACAGAAAATATAGGTGCAATTCACCCATCCTCTCAGAGGAAGAGCTGGGCCTGGCTCTCCCTAAATCTGATATCGGATCACCTGTACAGCTGTTCACGTTAAATGCTCACATGGGTAAGACCTGGTGATTTTGACTGACCAGAAACTTTAGAAGAGTTTCAGCTCAACATTTCAGACTTTGTACCGCTGTTCATAATACAACATGAAAGGGAGATGTGTGCTCACGTGGTATTGTAGGCTCTGGTGCCAAATTACAGCATCCTTTGCATCCTGTTGCACAAAGGAGAGCTTGTATGGATGTCAGGATTCAGCTCACAGTGTAAGGTTGCTTCGATTCACCCCGATGTGTGTGTGACGAAAGGTCTGATCATGTTAGCATCCATGTGTTTGTGTGTTTGGCCGGTGGCTTTCAGGGCTGGCATGTGTTGCAGAAGGCACAGGCTTTGGGTCACAACCTTGCTATTGTAACTTTCAGAGGCCTCTGGTACTCAGGGATGAGTCTGTAATGAGAGCTTACTTCTCAGACACAAGAATACTGCTAGTCATTTGCACTGTATATGTTAGGGCATTGCATCCCTCACATTTAAGGTACTTTCTTCCCTTTAGGTACATATCTAGCTTGTTGTTCGAAGACAGAACCACTGCATCTGCATAGGGCAGGATTTACCATGCTGAGCGAAAGAGCAGAATTATTAGCTGTTAAACATATGGGCGATGACCTTACTAAAATCTGTGTACCAGGAAAAGGTACTGAAGTGCATTGCATTTATTCACGTAATTTAGGTGCCTTAACAAAATATTTATATGTATGCAAATTCCCAGTTGTTTCGTTCAACCTCTGAGCAAGGCGTATTCAGCAGAGATTTGACACACACTGTCGTATGTGTGCAAATGCATGCACACTTGTTTGAACACCTGAGCCTTGGAGACCAACTTGTTCTGCTTCCTTGGGTGGTGGTCTGCTGCTGTGCCAGCTTGTCTTAGGAAGCTGCTATGCATTAGAGTGCCATGATAAATTATAGCCCTCGCTGATTATCCACTGTCGTCTGGCCCCTGGTCACCGGAGGGAAACCAATGAAAGATCACATTACTTCCTACTGTGCTACTATAATGCAACCTTACAATGCTGTAGGCAAAAACCTTATTATAAATTGTTTTATTCAGCCATGCTTATAATACCACCTCTACTGAGCCTGCAGCACAGGATAGCCAAATAGAGAAGAATAGCCCAACTTTATTCAGGTATTCAACCCTCTAACAGCAACAACAGTGTTTTGCCTCCTTGTTTGACTTTTTGTGTTTAACATGAGCTGGTTTTGTACAATTCAACTGAAAACAACTTTCAGTCAAACATTTATGTAGTTGTTTAGTAATGCTAATTGTTTAAATGTTGAATGAGAGTAGAAGGCAGTTAACTATAATGACAAAAGCCATCGTAAGAAGAGATTATACTTTTGTTACAAAACCACGCTTGAAGTGTGGCCTCAGTCCAAAGTGTGTTGCTCTGACAGTGGTGTGGAAGGGTGGGTTGGGGATAAGCTTATCTTAGAAGTACTTGCATATACATTTTTTCTCAATTCATGAATAATAAGTTATATTTTCTAACATCAGACAGAACAGACTGAGGCTAGGATTATAGCCTTGCTAAATTCTTTTGCCTTGTGAATCGGCACCATTAATACAGATTTCTGCAGGTCAAATGATGCCCTCATTTATACCTATGCAAATATCATTATGTGTACCCTCTGGCCTTGGTTATATATAGTCCAGTGGGGTTGTTCAGGATTAAAACGTCTGTGGCCCTGGCATTGGAATGTAATTATCAAACAGCACACAATGCGTGAGCTACATTCAAATGCAGTCCAGTTTGTTTTGCTAATATGGGCTCTGCAGTGTTAACAGAAGTGAAAAAAAAATAAAATTCATTGAATGAATGAATTCAGCATTGACAGTGATGGTTGTGGCAGATGAGTTGTCTTTTGGTAGCTGTGTCTACGTTTCATCTGTGAACATTTGATCCAGTTGTACTGCCCAGCGCAGAAGTTCCGTGCCAGACAGACTGTCTCCCAACAAAAGCAGGACCGGACCCAAAAAACATAGGTACCGTGGACAGGAGGCAGTTTGGGTTTGCCTCCTACTGTAACACAGCTGGGCAGATATAGCCTATGAATACCGAAGTGTAAATATTTTAAAACACGAGAACACCGTAAAAAAGGGGTTTTGGCCTTATTTTACAGACTATAGATATTTCTCAATATCTGTATCTGTAATAGAAATGGAAGAAGAAAGAATGAATGCAGAACTTGAACATATCCTTAATCAGTGATTGCTTTTGTACTGTTGTAAACAAAAATAGTTTGAAAACATAAATTGCAATTAAACACAAATGCATTTTAAATGTAGCAGCAGACACTTGCTTAGCAGGAGCCCGTGTGGTGTTTGTCTCGGTATTTCAGACAAATGCTGATTATACAATACTTGCTGTCTTTGAAAGACACTCATAGATCCTTAGAGTTGGAGAAATCCTCTGTTTTGTCTTTATGTTCAGAAAATTTAACAAAGGATGGAAGCAGGTGTGTCATAGTTGCCATTTTCTTTCCTGCCATGTAGACATTTGTTCTGAACTTAAAAGCGACAGAGCAAACAACCCAACCAAGTCAGCCAAACCTCCTTCATTCTTTTGCAAATGAATTGCAAAGCTGGGCTCTGCAGAAAAATTACTCCAGTATTTAAAGCTGCAGGTGTATGAGCGGTGTGGCATTTGGTCCAGCTTTCATACCGACACATTACGCCCTTGTCTGGTAATTGTTGGTACTTTTGATTTGTATCCGGAATTCCAGCTGACAAATGAGATTCTTCACTTGAGCGCAGAAGTCAGAGAGAACTGTAGAGTCACCACTACATCTTTTGTCTTGAATGTGTCCTCAGGGAAACTCAATACCACATAAAAGGAAAAGCAAGCTAATATCTTTAATAATCGGAATTAGTCAGAGTTTCATTGTTGCAAGTCACCTGAAACGTGACACCTTCAACAATACTGGAGGCATCCCAAACATAAAACCTACTGGATCGATATTTGTTCAGAGAAAGCAAATATATCTCTTGTCACCAGCAGTATTTCCTGAATGATGTCTGCTACATCTTGGTCCTCCTTTCTTTCTGACCTGAAATTTCAGATTCTATCTAATTCCATTTTCCAACAAAACTTGTCTTCTCCCAGCATCTTTTTTATATGGAGATACCAAATGCTCTGTGATTTAGCTTTTATTTTCCATGATTAATTTCTGTAGATTACATCCAGAGGTACTTGATTGACTGATGTTAGTCGATTTTTCCTAATGGGGCTACTGGGCATTGCAGTGCCAAAGCACTTCAAAAATTAATTGGAAACAGGAGGAGAGGAACAGCTCAGTACTTTGTGGCTTCAAAGTTGCGTATAGTAAAATTTAAAGTGAATACGTGTAAAATAATTCCCAAGAAGGCAAAAAAAATGGGAAACAAACAAAATGCTTTGTGGCTCTTGGATTTAAAGATTTATTTTAAAATGAAATGTGAGCCTAACTTATTTTTTCCTGTAAGCAATAACCAGAATTTGTATATTGACAAATCAAAGCCTTTGCGTCATGGTAAGCAGGTTATGATTCCCATATGAATGAACTGCTATCCCCTCTTCATAACCATTAGAAATAGGCACGTAGAAAAAAAAAAGGTTGTTTTGGAATGATAGTTTAAGAATTTTCAAAGTATAAAACTATTGCTCTGCTTAAACTTGGTTAAAATATATCCTGGTATCTTCTCTACCTGCAAGTTGCTTTGCCCTCAATTATTCTATTTTCTTTTTTCCCCTCCTGTTGGATAGGTAGTGTGTGCCAATTTTTACAGATAATTTCATAGTTGTGTTTTGGTTAAATGTTCTATTTCTGGATAGGAAATAGAACAAAATAGGACACAGTAAGATTGCAAATATATTAGGATTTTTCCATACTAGAAAAGAAGTAAATAAGGCCAGAACTGTTTGGTGGATTGTTTTTTCTCTCTCTCTTGTCAAAACCACAGAAATGTATTTTCACTGTGTAGTAGAAAACACAGTGAAATGTCTCATTAGTGCCTTTATCTCTTCTTGTGATTTATGACTTCATGCAGTATTTTTCTTACTAAAGCTGTTTCTTGGGAAACAACACATGTATGTTATTTAACAATGTGAGTTATTGTTAAATACATAATATTTATTACATATCGTTACATAAAATTACATGTATTAATATATTACTGCTTAACTGTATGTATAGTTTATGTTACATATAGAGAGCAATAAAATTGTTAGGTGCTGTTTAGAAATTACATTTCAAAGTAACAGTATAACATCAGTGCTGAAAGAATTTAGAATCTTTGTGTGTGATGTAGTGGATAAGATTATTCAAGCTAATTATTTTATTTAAGATATTGAAAAAATGAAGAGTTGTTTTTTTCACATTGTTTACCAAATATTCGAGTAGTTCATGGTTGCCTACAAACTCCATCAAGAAAATGTATACTTTTTGAACTGAAACAATGTATGATAAAAGACTGGAATAACTGGTAAAGTCAAAGTGAATTATTACCAATCCTACTATACTTAAATGTAATCCTCAGATAAATCCTGACTGATGAGTACAAAATAATATGAAATAACTTTCATGCACTTCTTCATTTACATAATATAATCTGCAGAATATCAGAAAGACCTTAGATCTCTAAGCATAAACAAGAAAAAAAAAGCTTGGTGTAGAAAGCTTGGACTTATTGTCCTTGTTTTACTGTTGTGTTTCTTCTACTGCACTAAAACTAGTATATTGCTATACATCAAGTTTTCATGTTGTCTTATACAAAAAACAGAGCTACTAATTAGTTATGATGAAAAGAGAGACCCTTTTGTGGGTCTCTATTAGCAGTGGAAGCCAAAATGAACATAGTATTTGGGACTGACATGCAATGATTGTCAGAACTTCATCTTCTTTGGTTATACTTGTGAAAAGGAAATATAAATGGTTTTTCAGAATACCGGCAATGGAAGTGCAGATTGCACACTGGGCATGCACTAGTTTCTTAATCCTTGGAAATCACATGAACTGGAAGGAATTTCAAATAGATTTTTAATTTAAGAAGGCTATGTATTTATTTGGCAATGTACTGTATTACAAGTATCCAAAAATATTGTTCCCATTGGTGTCTGTGGCTAACAGAAATCCCCAGGTTTCCACAGATATTTAGAATGCCCTAAGCTGAAAGTATTTAAAATCAAAAAAATTTTCATGCCTAAAAAAACCTGAATTAATTATGGCTTATGGCAATTTAGGCCTCTGTATGTGGTGAGGTAGGAGTAGAAAAATATTCTTCATGCCTACAATGCAGGGTGCGGTATTTTCATCTTATGGTGTTTCACGTTGATTATATTCCCTTTGCAAAGTTCATTTAGTCATGGGCATTTTCATGCTGTCAAATGCTGGCTGTATGGCATCTTTGGGAATATAGAAATGGAGAGAGTTAAGACAAAATAAAATATTTGTAACTTCTTGGAGTAAGGGGTGGGCATTTAAGCTTCTGTTTCCATTCCTTCTCATCTTAATCATGACTCTCTAAACAGCCATTTCTATCTTTTTCTGCAATCTGTAATCTCTTTAATCTTTTAATTTGATTGTCCAATATTCTGAAATGGGAAAAGTGAAAGCTGCGATTCTTCCTGAGCTTCTCCAAATGTTAAGACAATGCTACAATTAAGAAGTGCTAGGAAATACAAGCATGAAAAATGCCTGTGCTACTGAATGCTGGGTTTGATCCAAGTTCTTTCAATTACTGAAGGATCTTGTGAAAGTCTGTAACCTTCACCATAGTGAAATGGGATCTGGATGGCAAATACAAAGGGCCAGAGAGCATGTCAGCACGTAAGCGGTCGAGGCTTCTGTCTATCCCTCCTACAGTCTGCGAGTAGCAGACTGCTCCAAGATATCACCCTTAAAGAGCACATTGCTCAGGGGCTCTGATATTTAAACTTCCATGAAGTTATTGTTGGTATTTATTCAAGCTTGAGGGTTTTAACCAAGTATTTATACCAGTAGTCCTTTTGCCAGATAGCGATTAGTAAAAAGAAGAAAAATATGGAAAGGAAGGGTGGCCAAATAACCAGATACAACAACTGACTTGGACATATTTTTTCTGAGTATCTCACTGTTATTTAGGTTTGTTATTTAGGTTGTTGATGTATGCTCCCACTGAGTAAACATCTTAAAATTCTGTTAATTAAAAAGAACCTCTGTATCGATTAATGTTGTAGGCATTTATAAACATAACTCTAACTTAATGGTAGCTGCTGCCCTTTGGCTTCATGGGCAGAATGGGGGAGAGGATATGCAACTGATAATTCATCTTGAGTACTGCAGGCTTTTCTTTTGACTTCATCTTATAAACACTAAATTAAAACTGGATATAATTAAGATGAAGGCAGCAAGGACATTTGTGAGTATGGAACATCTCTGGTCTGAGAAAAGACTAGAGTAGGACTTTTCTTACTGGAGTAAGTTGTATGAATGGAGAGTATGTTGGAAAACTACGGTATGAGGCAAGTTGAACAGGAATATTTTTTTCCACGATGGAAAACTAAAATTATCTCAAATAAAATTATCAAGTATACTTTTCAAAGAAGCAAGAGGAAGTAAAAAAATCTGTGGAACTCATTTCCAGGGACTATGGGGATGGAGAAAAGAATAAATGAATCAAAAAAGGAACTAGACAAAGTCAAGAAGTATAGTTCCATCACTCTCTAATCAACCTTGATAGCTGTGATAGAGTCTCTAGTTAAGAAGTCTCAAAGTCTTTCACAAGCAGAGGCTGGCAGGCTGGGCAAATGGTAAGCTCCACTAATACATTCTTATCATTCTTGAACTTTTCCCATAGGCATCCGAGGTTGACCACTACTGAACATATGATTCTAGTCAAGATAGGCATTTGGTCTGTCTTCATATATGAGTTCTGTGCTTAGAAAATATTAAATGGTTTCATACTTGTGACTGGTGTGAGCTGTTGGGAAGAACCTTGGAGGGTATAAGAGATCCTGGCAAGGACTGGTTGGATGTCAGGGACATTTAGCTGTAATGGGATCCGTTTGCCTCTTGTAGCGCTCATAGTTTTTCTTGTAATAGTAACAGATGTAAAGGTAGAAGACACTGCTTACTTTTCTCTCTGTTTCCAGTATTGCACATTCAAAGCATGAAATAGAATTACAAATCAGTTCTTTTACATCTCTAAAACATGATGTTGACTTAAAAATCATGATACTTGAAGGAAAAATAAATGTTGTGTTTCTTTTATTTGTCTTTCTGATGTTTCAACCTATAACGTTTGTCTAATCTTTCTTGAAACTCTGTCTTTTCTCTGGAGGCATTTCAACTCTGGAAAATTGAAATTCTTATGAACCTAGAAATGAGGACATTAAAAACACCACTAAATTTCATAAGAAGTGACAACACTTCTGTGTTTCCCTGAAGGTCTGCCCGCTCACTCTTAATATATACAAAGTGGATCTAAGAACTTACCTTTTGCAAAATAAACCAGAAAACCATCAGCAGAGGGGAAGTCTGGGCTCTTTAGGCGTTAAACTGAATCAAACACAACCATGACCAGCAGCCATGATGGTTTCTCTTTTGCTCTTGTATCAGGTGGTCCTTCCCTTCTCCTGCCACAAAGCACTTGAGCTGCTGCTCAAGCAGTACCTGATCCTGCTGAGGCTGCTGGAGGCACATGTCGAAGCTGGCAGAAAGCTGGCAGAAACTCATAATACCTTCCAATAGCCTTTGCTTTCATTAGTGCTGAAAATACAGGGTGTCCAGGCTGAAGTATAATTCTTCTCCAGTATAGGAACCAAGAAGGTTTAGGGATGCCTGCCGCCATTGGAAACAGGTTTCTCCACAGCACCTGGCTTCCACATGGGGTCGGGTAGAAACAGGGTGGCAAACTTTCAGGGGATTCTAGAATTTGAAAGAAAGATAGAGACTAAAGAAAGGATGCAGGAGGCAGAAGTGACATAAGGCTGCAGAGATGGCCAAGAGAATGGTCCCATTGGGGTTTCTGAAGCATGACTGATATTGTCACACGTGTTTTGGACATTGGAGGTGACTACTTTCTGATTCAAAACTCTGAAGTTAGTGAATTTGCATGGCGATACATGAGGGTTGTGTTGATGGTGGTTGTTTTAGTTTAAGGTCATCTTGTTATCTGTGCTTAAAAAGTTTGAAATCTAGCGATGTCAACCCATAGTTTTTTTAATGCTTCAACATGGCAGTATGGTGCTAGTTTCAGAGGAGTGTTACAGAGGCAATCAAAATGAACACAAGTGTCTGCCTCATTTTAGTAACAGTTGGGAGAGAAATAGAAGAAATGGTGTTTTAATTATTAGCAATGAGACTGGTGATTAAGAATAGCTTGATGGAGAAATTTAACATAAGAAGCCGCTGCTTAGTGACTCTACATGACAGATACTGACCTAATTTTTGGCAACTAAGAGCCATAAACATCAGCCTTGATATATCAGACCCAGCATCTGGTAAGATGTCTTATAACTTTTAAAAATTAATGCACGGAGGGATGAAAAACTACTGTACAGCAGCATGCATTTGTTTTCTGTCTAAATGCAAATGTTACATCTTCTAACCAGCCCATAAATATATTTTAGAACTTAAAAGGAAAATAAAATATCTTTCATAGTTGATGTGGTGGTGGTGGAGTCCCAGTATTTCCTTGTTTGCAATGTTACATGCTGTTTGTTTAAAAAATTCCCTGCACATATATTAGATGTTCATGATTGTCTCCACCAGTCAAAATATCATTCTTTATTCAGACGAATAAGCAAAGATACAGATTTATTAATATCATCTTAATGTTGCACTGAAAAGGGCATCATGTCCCTGGTTGAAAATGTGATAACTTCAGGGAGTTTGTGACCATCATTGCTTTGTCATTCTAAGGACATTGATTTTTTTATTTATATAAATCTACAGCAGAAGGTTTGTGGCTCATTGATTTGAGTACTGAATGCTTATATGGAAACAACTAAATGCCAAACTGTAGATGAATTTAAGCTACTGGGCATCTCAAGACTGTTTGAGCAGACTGAATGTTGTGACTTTTTCTCTGAGCGCCCTTCGTGAAAACCCAAAATTTTGTGCAGAAAGTCTTGTGTTTACTGATCCAGCTTCAGCGTTCTTAAATATGGATATCTCGAGATGTAGGTAATTATGTTATTTCTGTGGCAGTAGCAACTACTAAATGAAAAATTGTTACTGCAATCTATTATTTTGAAAATATCTGTACTTCTGAAAGTCCCTTTTCTCTTCCCCCGCCCCCCAGATTTAAGAGATCCCAAGGACAGACTATGTGAAAATATAAAATGCATAGCTGCTCTGTGCAGTGAAAAGATTACTGCTGCTGTTTAGGATTGGTTCTTCCTGTTTGCTACTTTAAAAAAATAAAAAAAGCATGCAGGATTTTTTCCCATACAATAATTACTTCAGAAATGCTATAAGCAATTAGTGTGTTGAAGCTTGCGTTTTAAAGTATGAAGTAAAGCCTTAATAAAATGCAGCCAAAAGTCCTGAGCAGTTGCACACTGTAAAGCAGGAAATCTCCTCCACACAATAGAGATTAAATGCTCCCTGTGCATACTGTATTCTGCTCAGCCCTCTGCGTTCGGAGCTGGGACCGTGGCAGTCGTTATCTGTAGCAGGTTCCTTGGTGATTTTCAAGCCCTGCACTACCTACCCAAGTGGCAGTGACACCAGCTTTCACTGAAGCCTTATTACTCTTAAAAGAGCAATTTGGTTGGTTGCACGGCTATTAGGATCAGACAGTGAGGCTTAAAGCTGTCAGTACAACTGCTTCTCATCTTTTTTCACAATCCTGACATCTTTTCTCTTTTCTGCTGGACACAAGCATTACTGGTTTTATCATTTTCAATCAAGCTCACGCTGCAAGCTGAGGAATATATTCCCACAGAAACCAAAGTGAGGAGTAGAAATTATTTTATAGCTACTGTAGTAGCAGCGGTGCTGGCTGCATGTTGTGTGGGAGAAACCGGATCAGTGAGAAATGTGGCTTTCCTCAGGGCTACATCATTGAGATATTACTTCAACATCTAAGGAGAGCAAAGCGACTCCTTGCTCTGATTTTTCAATGATTAATCACTCCTCCTTAAGCAAAGAGAGTCAGGGAGAAGATGTAAAATAATTATTTTTTTTTTTTTTGAAAATAACTTGTGGAAATGTTATCATCAGTGAAACAGGGGAAAATCACGATGCTTGAACTTCTTTTCATTTTGATGTTGCTCTTTTCTGGACCAACCCTCAGCAAGCTAAGCAGGACCAAAGGCAAACACTGGAAGGGGGGTAAGTGGAAAGAAAAAGTTTTCTAATGGATGTTTGGGTAAGATTCTGAAAAGCCGTATTAAAGGTGATCTAGGGAGAATACCTATGCTGTTTTGAATGACTCAGATTTCAGGTTGCCATGTGGGCTTGCTTATAGGATGCTGAAAAGAGAGCATGGAGTTTTATTTGTTTTCTTGTTAGTTTGCTTGACTGACTCTGTAAGGCATATATTCCTTGCAGGAATTTTAGTTTGCATTGTGTCATTAGCAGAATAGTATTTAAGGCCTTTGTTCAAATAAATGTATACCATTTAGAAACCAGTGGTTTTTTGAACTGTGAGAATTCAGATTGTTCTGTTTATTTTGGAGTCTCAGGGACGATGCTTGCGGCTTTATTGCAAGTGCTGTTACCCCCTTCATAGGGGGTTATAGTGTTGGAAAAGAAGAGGAAGAAAGAAGAGAGAAAGAAAGCAAGCAGCTTATTTTGAGTGCAGAATTGTTAGTGCATGTGGTAAAAATGACTAGACAGACATTTTTTTAGAGTACATGAATGTTGTGAAATGCACTGCCAGCAGCACTAATTGGCTGACTGGCTATGTCAGTGTTGATGTGTTAATAAAGATAAATTGCATTAAGTTTATCGAAAAAAATGCTGTGCTGAGAAAACACTTATGATTTTTGAAGGCAGCAATCTATTTTCCTCTTCTGTTAAAAACTGCTGCGAAGATTTACCCTGTATGTTCTGTGAACAGTTCACTAAATGTGCCTTTTCATAAAGTTCACTTTGTTTTGCTTCCTTGCATGACATTTGTTTATGGAAAACACGGGTTATAGAGGTCTTATCATCAAATAGCTCAGTGAGCATAAATGGTATCTCATAAATATTTGGACTGAAGGACTGTAGATTGTAGATAGCTGATATTTTCTCCCTGGTTGTTTCTTGTTTCTTGATGTTACTGATTGGAGGCACCCCAGGATTTTTTTTTCTTTTTTTTTTTTTTTTTTTTGTTTTTTTTTTTTCCTAGAAGTGTTGTCACAGCATGGTGTGTTTGTCACAGCTTTAATAGCACTTTCAGTTTTCTTCTGCTGTCAGTATTGTGATCTGAGGTTAAAGAGTGGCATCAACATTAAAAAGAAGTTTTAATAATTTATCACAACATCTCAGCAGGAGGCTCCTCCCTCCCCCTCTATATTTCCTTTTGTTGCATTTAAAGATAACACAAATCTTCTACCTACTGTACCTTCAAGGGAAAAGTTGCAGCCCACACTTAACCTGGACTGTTAATGCAGCACAGTATATCTGAAAATTATTTCCTGGTCCTGTAAATCACATTATTGCATGTATCTCAGAGTGCTGCTGCTGGGTATTCTCGTTGCAAATTAAAAGCTGTTATTTACTCTGAGCAGCACGACCTCTTCTCAGAGGCACGTGAGTTAGGAATATATGTCACTGTCAAGTCTCTGGGATTTAAAAAATGCAGTTAACTTTTTTCCCTTTCTTCCATTTTCAATTAAACCTGGTAAACGAGGGGTGTATTGCTTTAATCTTTTACCTACTCTCTGATCGAGGCAAAGAGCTCTACTGAAGAATTTTTATCATGGGTAGAAATAATCCCTGAATCTGACTGCAGAAAATAATACCTTAATATGGGGTTTTGCTTTCAGAAGTGCTCTTTGCAGCTGAAAAAAATCATAAGGAAGGTAACTGTTTCAAGGACACCGAGGAGCAATCTGTCTTGTTTACTCAGAGCTCTTGTATCAGCCAAAAAACTAGGCATACCTGCTGTACAGTAATTTTTTCATATGTAGATATTGTTGTGAGAGTTGTGTGACTTGAAGAAGATGCACACTGTTCAGTGAAACTTTCAAGTTCAGTTTCAAGTTCAGGATCTGTCAGTGTCTATGCGTTGTAGTGTCACATATTTGGAGCCTTTCTGACCTACAAACCATATTATATGCACCTCCCTTTCCATTAAACGTTAAGGATGAGCTTTTGCTTGTATATCAATGTCGTGAGTTCTTTTTGTTGGTCTGCACGTGGAATTTGTGGCGTCTCTTGGTGAAATTTCGGCATGTAAACTTCTCCACTGGAGCACACTGTAAAGCCCATCCCAACATGGAAACAGAGATTTTTTTTTTTATTATTTTTATTTTTATTTTTTAAAGGGGATCAGGAGAGCCAGACACCTGCATACCAACTTCCAGCTATAATGTTCAGAGGTGAAAGGTGATGCTGGATGGATGCATCTGGAACTGCATTATATGAACCATAGCGTAGCTATACTGAAGTCAGTTTCCGTGGTGGACAGCAATAGCTGATTTAGGTGATTCTCTAAAGTTTTTCTGTACCACGTTTTGTTTCAAGATTCCTGTGAAGCACAGGCATCTTTGGAAAGTGCTGATTTTCTGTGTCTGTGTAGGCCATGATAATGATCAGTCCAAGTGCAGGCTAATGAATCTGGAAATTCTTCTGGTATAATTAAAGAAAACTTCACTGCTGAAGTCCCCAGCTCTGAGAAGACATTTTCTGTGGTTTTTCTGTGTAGCTTTCTATATTATTTATGAGAAAAACAACTTTTTTCACCTCTATTTTTCTCCTTGGAATTTACCCTAAAAAAATGGCCACAAGCATAAAACTAAAATGAATGGAATTATTGGTAGAAATGATCTCCTGATTTAGTTGCAAGGTTCAGGTGTCAGGGACTGAAATGGGTCCCATATGTGGGCCTGGAGAAACATAAAGATACCATTTTCTTTTCTAGCTGTTTTTAAGTCTGCACTCCAGAATACCTTTCAGAATAATTCATTGGAATGCAGTCTCTAAATGTGCCTTAAACCGGGATTTATAAACTAATAATCAAGATAAACTGGAGTCTAAAAACAGAACCTGAAAGTACAAATCAACTGGATTTTCTTTTTCCCTTTGAGCCAAAATAACACACCATGGTTCAAGTTTATAAGAAGGATTTATAATATGGAGAACAAAAAACTGGGAAAAGAAGATTAAGTACTCTTTTGAGTTTACCTTAAATCGGAAAGCAGATTTCAAGCATTACTAATGCCTATCCCCTCCAGAATTTTTTTCCACGGTGTTTTCACTCTGTCATATATCGAGGAGGGGAAATGCTAAGTTTTGAGTGTATCCATCCATATGCACGTGGATGTGCTTTGTGTCTGTCCAGTGGCATCTGGGAGAATTTGGAGACTGGGAAGTAAGTTGCCCATTTGTGTCATGCCTGGGAACCTTCCTAACACTTCATTCATACTAATAGCATAGTAATAGTTTTCCTGACAAAGGAAAACTGGGGCGGTGATTCCCATTCACAGATCTCTTGGCATGATGAAAAGTTTCCTGTGTCTGTGTGTAGTGTGTCACACTGCATAAGCACCACAGGCCAATGTGATTGGGACCGGGGAACACAGCTGTCTGGTGTGTTGCTGAAGGGCCCGTTGCTGCTGGGACCTCAGCCTTGTTGAGGACCTGGAAAGGGCAAACCAGTGCCCATACGCAGAAACTACTATGTATAGTGGCTGGGTGTTACCTCAGCTGGCAAACAGCAAAATGCACGGGGAGAAGAAAATCACGCACGATGCTTGTCTTCTGGTAGACATCAGTGTATTTTACAACTCCGAGTGAAGTCTGTGTGACAGAGTTCAGAGGAGAAGAGCCGAGACCATCAGGACAATCACCACTCTTGGTGGATATTAACCCTTTGCTCATCTTAGAAACAGCTCGCACATTCGGACTAAGGGATAGCTCTGCCCTCTTGGGACACCAGGCAGCTTTGAAGAGCCAGACCCTTTATGTGGTGGCCTCTGTAACAGGACCTGGTCCGTCTGACAGGCCAGCACCTACCCTAGCTGAAAGGCTGCAGGCTGAGGTGCTGCGGGATGGTCCTTGGGCGTGAGGCGAACCTCGGTGAGGGAGCACAGAGGGACTCTGCGCATGCCCCAGGGTGCCCTGACATAAGAGCAATACGCCGACAGTGCCAGCAGTACCTCACGAGGGAAAAAAAGGCCTCCAGGGTTGGGGAGAGGAGTTGGAGATGAAAAGACTTCAGAGGAAAGGGACCAGACCTGGGGTTGGGAAATGCAATTAAATGCCTTTTCCCCAAAGGGCTGTTTGCTCATGTCTCCCTTGTGCTTCACCAGAAGAATTTTCATTTTCAGAACTAAAAGTGTGATTGGATTTACTTATGATCAAATTGGAGAAATAAAAATAAAATGCAACCACAGTGCAACACCTCACAGAACTAGATGAGGGTGGTGTCTGTCCTTTCCGTCTACGTGGAAGTGAAGCAGTAATCTCTTTAATGACTAAAACAAAGATTATTATGCAAGTGATCCAGCCTTATATTTCAGTTCCAATTTCAGCTCTATGGCAGTTTAATTATTTTAATGGCAAAAGGTACCAGCGTGA
The DNA here is from genome assembly GCA_013398915.1 of Dromas ardeola. Lineage (NCBI taxonomy): Eukaryota > Metazoa > Chordata > Aves > Charadriiformes > Dromadidae > Dromas > Dromas ardeola. Next base: position 424,166 of record VYZM01006143.1, read on the forward strand.
GAAATCCTCAGTGTCACTGGCTAGGTATTACTGGTAAGTGTGACACAAAGCTGTGCGCATGAAATTCAGTCTCCCTAAAGATTGATCAGCACATGTATTATTTAGGATGCATGTAATCTACCAACACTAGTTTAGATGTTTTTAAAAGCATAATTCAAAGATTAGCTCAGAAGATAAAATTTATATAAACTTCCTTCCATACAGAAAGTGTCCACCCCTCAGACCTTCCAAATTTGGAGGTTAAGTGTTAGATTATTATAGTAATGGCTGAGTACTGGAGTTGGAGGTATGTTACTGGACTGCTGATAGGTATGTAGTAGCTCTGGATACCCAGACGTCTCAGGTGGATGGACATCTGCATGCAGAAGAGCTTTGCAGTTCATACGCACTGAGTTTGGTGAAAGTAGGGCCTTGAGATTTTCTGCATTTGTAATGAAGAGTCTCTGCACGGTCACAAAGTCCCACACATCAAGAGCACTGTGAATTGTTATAGACATCTAGATGTCTTCTTGGCAGCCACTCAACAACACTATTCACTTCCCCCATGGGGAAACTCACAAAGCTTTTTTTTTTCACCAGGAGGAACTTGTTTTCATTTGCCTCATGGCTACAGGGTGGTGAGAACAAAGGGATGGAGGCTGGGACCTTTGAAGAAGGGAAAGTAGAGAGGAGGCATTTATGTGGACTCAGGTAGCCTGGGCTTCAGTGCAAGCTATTGTGAGCCATGAGGGGTCTGGTCAGATGTGATGAGGGGGAGCTTTTGATGTGTGGTTGAGTTGCAACACTTGGAAAGCACAGTCAGTTGTGCTGGTATGATTCACGGTGTAGTTTATGTGATTTTGGGAGCGACACTTTATATAGTTTGCCATCTATCTAAGTAATTGATTTTATGGAATTTCAAGGATAAACTGCATGAATTCTTTTGGAATACATTATCATGTTGTATGATTAACAGTATTTCTTAGATCTCGAGACATTAAATATGTTGATATGCACTTGTACATTGGAAAAACTTATGAAATGCTGACCAAAGTTTCAGACTCAGGGTCCTAAAATTATTTTTCTACATTTCATAAAAGCAACCTGATGTTGAGTAGTAAAAATTCACAATTTTTGTAACTTCAGAGGAATTTAAATATATTTGAGGAGGTGGCTTGTGCATATATAAGGATCTAAAAACTTAATTTCAGAAACTTAGGACTGTAAGTGTGAATCTGCAGTTTTAGTTTGACTGCAAGTATATAAAGTGCGTGACTACACACTGTATGTGACTTGATGTACTGAAGAAGTTCTAATAGTTGTGCTTTGAATATACTTAAAAGGGAAAAGAGTATTTATTTGGGATACTGAGTGACTGTGAAATTAACTGTTTTTTATCCAGTCTTCTGTTTTCTTTAAAGTCTAGATTTAGCCCCTATCCCATGATAACAAGCAAATTTTTGCGCCTTCTTTTACACCACCATCTTCAGAGTGAAATCTGAATTCAAAAGGACTCTGCTGATGCGTGAAGCTTCCCGTACATATTTTGTTGGCGTATACAGACTTTGCTTGTCTATTTTTCATCTCTTTGAAGACGTTTGAAATACCATATAGCAGTCTGGTAACCTGTATTTCAAACTCATACAGATGGAGACAACAAAGACGAGGGCAATGGAAAACTAAGTTTGTGAGAGTTTTCTTCACAGCTGGAAGGGAGGGAAAATGATGGGTTTTTTCCAGTCATGAGGGAGCAAATGTGGGGAAGATGTGACATATACTTAAGAGGAGACCAGTGTTGGCGGAAAACCAAACAGTAATGAATAAATGTAGGCTGGAAGCTAGAAGGGTGTTTCCAACCATGATTGAGAAGGGGCTGCCATCCTTTGGCAAATGAAGTCACCCTGAGCCAGGTTTCCACAGTCTCCTTCAACCTCCACCAGTCCTGGCTGCAGGGTCTCCCTCCACCTTCTCCACCAGTGCTAGTGCTTGTGCATATCTGCTGGCACCCTACTCAGGGAGCTGATCCAGCTAGCAATTAGCCATATAAAAGAGAGGATAGCATACATCTAGCTGATGGGATCCCTTCATTTGCATGCTCTCAGGTCACGAGGGAAACTAGTGTGCAAGAGGGCTATGGGCACAAGGGAAGAGAAGCGATTGTGATCATGGCTCAATTTAGGCTAGTTCGATCTGATACACAACTTCAACCTGCAGCTCTGGACTATCCAGAAGAAAAAGAAAGAAAAAAAAAGATTTAATAAGGTGGTGCCTTCCTTTGAATCCTATGTCCACATCCTGTACTTGGAGCCTTACTGGAAATGTTTGCTATCATATTAAAAACTATGTTGATCAAATAGTTATAAAACAGAAGGAATATTTAAATACTCTTCACCCACCTCTCCCCTCCCCATGCATACACATCCCTCTCCTTTGGTTATTTGCATTTTTTTTTTTTTTTGTAAAACAGATTTTGGAACAATCATAAAGCATCATTGACATTAGAAAACTAGCAAGCACAAGTAAACCCTCTTGCTTTGGTCCACAAATAAAATGAACTGGTGTAAGCTGCCTGTTATGTCTTGAAAGAGCACAGATCAGATGTGCTCTTTCAAAATGACGAACAGGCTTAAACACGTACCAGAGTGTCTAAGAAAAAGTTGTTTTGTCTTTCCCTTCCTAGCAATTTTGAAAGACAATAATGTTCATCAGTTAAACACTATTGATTTCTGACTTCAAAGCATGATCTAAAGAGTACTTAGAGTACATTACATCTTTCAAGAGCCATTAGTAAGTACCTCCATGAAAACTTCTTTGTTTAGCACATTCAAAATTGGAAGGGGGGGGGATATATGACATTTTTACAGATGATTTAGTTTCGGTAAATGATACTTGAATTGACAACAACGGAAAGCTTTTGATGTTTTAGGGCTGCTATTCAATAATAACAGTGCCTCCGACAGAAATCACTTTTGCAGTCATTTATATCTGAATCATGAAATCTTGTTCTCGGCTAAATTGTGTCATGTTAGCTCTCATACTAGCACTGACTTCATCCTACTGGTTTTGAAACTTAATCATCTCATGCTAGCTGAATAATGAAGCAAATTCATGGTTGCATATATGTATTTCACAGAGAAGTGGACTGCAGTAATTGAGAAACATTGAAAAGTTTTTCTCTTTTCTAAGGTTTTCCCTCAAAACCTGTGGTTTTCATTACTGTGTTTCTTGCATAAAGAAACTAAATGAAGTAATGGAAAAAATAAGAAAGGCAAGATCCAGTTTTGTTTCCAGAGATGCTAATCACTCAGCAGAAGCTGCCAGAGATAAGGATTCTCAGCCTTCACCAAAATCAAGGTTTTGATATGACTAAGTGTACAGCTCCTCTTTGCTCCAGGCTGCTATGTCCTCTGAATATCAACTGTCTTTGCAGCCTTCCTCTTTCCCTTCAGGCATGGGCATGCGTGCAGTTTCTGTTCTCAGGTAAGTTGTGATGAGAGTTTGCCAGTACAATTCCTGCTGTGGTTCCAAGCACGGGCATGGCTACGGTGGTGCAAAGGAGCAGCGAACTCTTATTCTTCACTGCCTTTCCCATGGAGGATGCTGGATAAGGACAGAAGACAGTGCTCACATTAACACCACGTGTCACTTCAGTTAACGATTAACTTTCCACCAGCTGGATTTTGTGTGTGCTTTAAAAGTGCATTTGCTCGTTTTCAAAAGTTTAGAGAGAGAAAATCACAGGTTTACCACACTGCCTGAGATTGCTGCCTCTGGCTCAGTAATTTAAGCTGGCTATAGGTCCATTGTACTGACAGTGGAAAAACAGACAAAAGGGATACTTAGCTCTGTAAACAGGGGTAAAGGAACAAATGGTTTACTCCCTGCATTCAGACTTATTGAGAGAAGAAATGGAAGAATGTGTACTATTTGATATGGAAAAATTGGAGAAAATGAGAAAAAGCCACAAAATCATTCTGGAAACTAGAGAAAATGTTTTTGAGGGAGTTTGAAGGAACTTAGTTCAATAATGGAAGATCTGAGAGACAGCTTTCATGCAATTTAAGTGTGTTACTAAATTTCTTCTCCCGTGAAGGTAAAGGGTCCTTAAAACTATTAGGGAAAGGTACTGCAGGAATAGATGAGTGAAAGCCCATGTCAGATACATCTAAATAAAGACAATAAACAAGTTTTAAGTGGATTATTTCAAAAAGCATTCTTCAATTATATTTTTAAATCTTACTGACGTGTTGGAAGTTTGTATTCCATTGTCATACTTAGTGTAATTAGTGCTTACACTCAGAAGCAACAGATACTGCTCTGAATTTCTTTTATATCCTGAAAAGATACAGGGAGAGTCCATTCTTCACTCATTACATTCATGGTTTCCTCTGGAAAGCTGTTGGGATACCAAATCTGCTGATTCTTTTTAAAAATTAACGTGTTATACAGAATATAGCCTTTGGGGAATGCCCCTGGCTACGTGTCTTTTGCAAATATAAGATTGTGTCCTACTTCTTATACTTGCTTAAAAGGAACTGCTGCGTTGTACTATATGTTGGGGTCTGCCTGATGGTAGTAACTGGAACGTACTCAGCATCTTTTGTATAATTCTTATAGGCAGGAGTAATTCCACTGAAATTTACGGAATTATGCCACTTTAAATGACAGGAGAATCTACTTTTGAGTCTTAGCTGTAATATCTATTTGATAATCAATCATGGCAGTTCTCAACGGGTAATGCTTGTTTAATAACAGATCTAGGCAGCTAGGGAAAGACTGATCTGAAGATGAGATCATGGAAAAGTCCTGACGCTGATGAAATGAAAGAAAAATTGTGACACTGATGCAGTTTCCATGGCTGTAGAGTATTTCCAACTAGTTATGGTGGCTTCATACTGCTAGTGATTCTGGTAAAGCTTAAGAATTTGTCTGCAGTCCTTATTTGCTATCCATCGTTCTGCGACGGGTCTAAATGAGCTGTTGTTATCCATCCGTTTGATTATCCATGGACTTGATATGGGTTCATGCACTAGGAGAGAACATGTTTTAATGGAGCGCTGTCTGCTCTGGTGTCAAGAATAGCTTAATTCAATAGTTTTCAATTTGTGTATAAAGTAATTTCAAAGATACCATAAAACTTAGATTTGTAATACATTTTTAATAAAAAAAGTGTGAATCCACACTTAAAATAATTTAAGGTTACAGAGCATGGTGAAAGGTAAAGAGTTTATTAAAAATCTGGAAAACAGTCAGTTTTCACATCTTAAATTTGGATTTTCTCCACTGCGAGACTCTCTGGTTTCTGCTTTAAAAAACTGTCAGTCTTGAAATTTGAGTAATGTTCTTGATGTTGGTAGTCACTGTGGAAAAAAATGAAGAATGACTTTGTGCTTTGCAGATTTTTTTTTTTTTTCCTTTTTAAGTGGTAAATTTCTTGAACTTTTGAATGTTGAAGACCAGCAGAAGGGAAACAGGAGGAGAAATAATGAAATCAACCTCGCTTAATTAATTCCTTCATTCTGTTGAATTGCATTTTGAAGGAAAAAGTTCTTTTAAAGAAGAAGGTTGTGGGAGTTGAAGAATGGAGTTGCAGTAGAGTTATGAAGGTAACTTCTCTAAAGTTGCTGGTGAAGCCTCCTGGTGCACTGTGTGAAGACAGAGACACTCCACAGTATATCACTGCAAAGACACAGTTTTTTGTATTCTGAGAAAAAAAGCTACTTAGATAATATTGAAATAGAACTTAATTTCAACTTTTTTGTGTTTTAGGAGGAACGTATACTGTCTCTACTTCCAATTTTTTTTTTTTTAATTAATTTGTTAATGCACATTGAGGAGGAGATATTCAGCTATTCTGTGTTTAACATGGTCTCGTTTCACTCTTTCTACAGCAGCCTGACATAAGTTATATTTCAAAATCTGGATTAATGGAATTTCACTCCTTGAGCTGTCTTAAGAGCCTTTTTAGCATTACAGCTCTTGGGCACCAGTGACCAGTAGTTTTATATCTGCATGTTAGTTATTATATCTCTCATCATCTTCTTCTTTGATCTTCATGTTTAGTGTACAGTTTCTTCTGCTTGTCAATTGTCTACTCATTTTTAAAAGACCTTTTACAAATGATTATCTACAGAGGTTATTTATGAGTGAGTCGTTAATTTATTTCAATCAGCTTTAACAGCTTCTTCACTGGATTTAAATAGAGAAATATTACTATTAAGAAATGTTACATTGAATTATTCAGAGAGAGAGAGAGAGAGAGAATGCGTGCGCAATAGATACAATATTGCAGACCACGAGGAACGTGTTGACACATTTTTGTTCCTGGTAACATTCTGTGCTTAATTTATATTCTTGGGAAGATACGGCGCAGTATCTTGTCTAATTTCCTTGCTGGTGCCCGTTGATGGTATATTATTGCTCTTTAATCTGAAAAGAACACAATAATTAGTAAGAGTTTTTGTACCCTTCGAATTATAAAGGATGCATTGTCTTTTATGTATCCTATGGTGTTTATAACTACTTCATAAACTTCCTTAAAGCCTAGATTAAACAAAAGCTATGTTACAAAAGCTTGCATGTGCTCTAAAAAAGTAGAGCTCATGTAGAGAAAGTGAGATGTGTTGAGAACACAGGATTATATAATGTATTATGCATGCAAATTTACTTGATCTGTATTGGTCTTTTCAATTCCCTTTCCAAACAATGAACATGGTAATTTCATTTTACAGATAATGTAGTTTGAGGCCCTAAATCAGTTTAGCAGTACACATTTTTGATTCATGGCAAGGGCAGTTGCTAGCTTTAAATGTATCTGTTCATAATTTCTTCAGCAGAAATACAGCAGTGACTGATATGTTTCATGGCACTTACATTGTCTTTGCATATTGGGAAAGATCACAATATGATCTGTATGATTCATCGCTCACCCAAAAAGCTGGAGACGGTTACCACAGGGTGAAATGTTGTTATGTGTTTAGAAAGAAAAATAATTTGAAGAATCCTTTATGGACATTCTGTGACCACCATCTTCCACAGACATTGTGATTTGGGGTTATGTTATTTTATTATCTTTATATTATTTTTCTTGTGGGCATGTGAATGGGTATAACATTATGTTGAATTCCAGTTTTGCATTAGGGTATAAATTATGGCTGGAAACAAAAACCTTCCTATGAACATTCCTGATTTATTCCTCTATTCCCCTGCGCATACAAGTTGTGCATAGAATGAAGACCAACTTGAAGATTGGTCCTTTTTTCTGCTTGGTCCGAAGGATGAATTTGCACCGATCCACACAACTGCTAATAAACAGCTTGTTATCCTTTAGTAAATTATCCTGTTAGTTTTTAAAAACCCTGTAGATACAGGCTTTTATATCAGTATTAAAGGTGCAGCAAGAACTGTCAGTTAACTTGCTCAAAATGCAAAGGAGATGCCATTTGTATTGATTGCTATAGATTTTTATCTTGTCTAATGGGATTTATATTTTTTTCTATTGAAAAAAGTGAAAACAAATAACGGCCAGACAGAGCTAAGACATTCTAAGTTCAAAAATAACTCAAAACTTTAAATTTCTCATGCATGCCATTGCATCCCTGGTTTCTAAGGCATCCAATCACATCTGTCTTTTTGCCAAGACAGCAACGCTAAAACGAGCTGAAAACGGCATCCTTTCACTTTGCATTAAAGCACAGAGACCAGCACTCAGCTTTGTGCATTTTGAACTCACTGCAATAAAAGTTTTAAGACATAAGAAGCTTTTTCTATTTCAGGGTTGCCATTAGCCTGAATAATACATAAACATGGGAAAAGGTCTGAAGTCCTTTTGAGGATCACAGTATAGCGTCAATTAAATTATACATCATTATCACAGCTGCCAAGCCTGGTGTGGGATTTTAGCCCCCTATCTCAATAAATGTTCTATGTAGCTGTCTTGTCCATTTCTTTTTTCGTCTTTTTCTTTTTTTTTTTCTTCCTACACAACAATAGCACTCTTTGAAAAACCTAATTTAAGGAATAAAGTGGAGGATGAGGTTTGGTTAATCAAGAAAGAACATTGAGATGTCAACAGTCAAGCACCAAGGGAGGAAGGAGGTCAACTTTCTAGCCTTAAAAAACACTAGGGAGAAATCAAACACTATTAAGTCATGACACATTATGTTCCTTTTGAACCAGGGCTGCGTGCATTTCCCTCTGTCAGCTGAGAGGTTTGCAGTGCAGCTCCGAGTTGATCATGAAACCCATTGTTAAAGCAGAATTGCTAGGGCTACCCACCGGGGATGCTTTCACTAAATGTCCACACAGCTGGCAATGACTTTGAAATGCAATCTGGACAGACAGATTCTTTGTCTGTTTGTCCATCCATAGGTCTTTCAAGCTTTACAACCCAAAATTTTCATGATGGCTTGTCATATTGCAGATGAGTGTTTTCTTGGATCTCAATATGATACAGAATTATTCAGTCGTCATAATAGATGTCAGCTAGTTATTACTTTTGTGGTGGCTTTGGCATAAATCTAGGATATACAGAACTATTACCACACACTTAGGAAAATCATAATGGCTTGTCTTTTTTATTTATTCCCATAATATCCTCTAAAAGTGTTAGAAGTGTTTTGATTAATTAATTACACTATTCACACTCCCAATGCTATTGCACTTGCCATTAATTTTATCAGTTTGCTTGTCTTCTTTGTACTAGTATTATATTAATAAATATTCTGTCTTGAGTAGCCACATATGAAAGACTGAAATCAAGGTGGCATTGCAGAGTTTTGTGTGTAGAATACTTATTTAGGATTGTACTCTATCATTGATTTTTATGCTGAACAGGCCATCGATTGCAATGGACGCTAACATGCAGATCAATGACACATTATAGTGCTTAAATGGTAACATTTGATATTTAAACTGATAGGCCTGGAGTATCACCAAGTTTCAAGCAGGACTGAAAAAATCTGATAAAAATCCAAACTTCCTTAAAATCTCAAACAGTTACAAGGCTCAGTTCAGGAGAAACAGCTGGTAAGAAAGGTGTGAAGAATTGTGTTTAAAATGCAAAATGAGAATTTGTAGGAAAACATCTGAGTTGAAAGTTGTTTGTACTATGTGTTTATTACGCACTGTATTTATTACACTGACTTAGCAAACCTTTGCACATTGACTCATAGCCTGCTGCAGCCTGTGTTGGTGCCTTACTCCCGCACAGCTACCTGTCAACATCCACCTCTTAAAGTTGTGTTGCCTTTTGTGTGTTCTGTTTTGGTGTGCTTTCCTGGTACAGTAGCAGTTTGCAGAGTAGCAAAAGAGTATTTAGTGTATAGTGGGGAGAAATCAGACTATATAGTTCATTATCCCAGCATCCTGAATTTATGAAATGCAGTTGGAAATCTCTTAAGACTATTTACATTAAACTTTACATGAACTGTACACTTTCTGGTCCTGTTTGAGGGACAAGGAGAGATGTTTGACTGGGAAATGTATGATGGACTTTTGCAAGTCTATTAAACAAAGAGACTCTAATTTCTTAATCCCCCACTCAGCCCAATTCTTAACAACTAGTTGAAATCCACGTATGTTCTCAACTTCACTGTATTTGCAGGTTTCAGACATTTTTCTTATGCCCAATTTGTGATTTCTGCGTCATTTGTACTGCTAGAAGAGCATCGAGTTGGAGGATGAAACATTCATTTTTGGTGGTTTGCACTGTGTTTGATTAACCCTCAGACTGGAAAAGAAACTTTTTTTGGATATCAGCTATGCTTTAGCACAGACCTTTAAAGAGAATTGCAGAAGCTTTAAGCCTGTGCAGGCTGTCAGAACAAATATATAAAGAGTTAATTTTTTCCTGTTCTGTTGCAGAACTGTTACACGCATTTCTGCTGCTATTGAAAGAGAAGAAGTAGAAGCACCTTCCTCAATCACTTCTTCAAAATGACTTGAAAAATCTGTTCTCCAGAATGTAACATATGCCCTTTAAAACTGCTACTGTGCCGGTGCCTTCTCTTATCAGTACGGGCCATAAATTTTTCATGGGTGCAGAGGGAACTGGAGCTTGAGTACTTGAAATAGTTAGCAAGATGCTGCTAAAGTATACAGACAAAGTACATTGGCTCAATGGGTCTTTGTAGACAGGCATCATTACCAAGATCCATGTGTGCTGACTTGTATAAGCCTGAGGAGCACTAAAGGCCAGCATTCCCAGCCACCTAATTTTGGGTGAATAGAATCCTTAGATTCATTGTGATAGCACACCTAAATGAAAATACCAAATGTCATTGACTTGTCAGTGAAAAAGTAGCCTAGGCTTTGTAACAAATGGATCAGCAATGTATATTTGGAAGCTCCATGACATATTAAAGTAGTTTATGAGGCACAATTTGTTTTGGTGGTCTGCTCTGATTGATGGTGTGCTATCTGCCACCGCTTCAGCTGTTGTGGTATGTTTGTAATAAATGTTCATTGTGAGACAGTGCTAAATGTGTTCCATCTAAATCATTCGTTACTTATAACAAGTTTCAGTGTATATGAATCAAAGGTTGTTTATACTTGCCTTTGAAAGAATTTGTCATGTTGAAGCAGCTCTATCACCTCAGATGGGGCAACTGTATGCCTAAGTGCTCAGACCCTTTCAGTAGTGCCTACAGTACAGAAAGTTAAGCAGGAAGCAGCATTACATTAAATTCTTCTTTTAAAAGTATGTTGTCTTTACCAATCTAGGAATCCCATTTGGTTTTCTTTCTTCCTTTTTTTTTTTTTTGGTTTTGCAAACAGAATAGCAGAAAATATCAGAAATAAGCACTGACGGACGAGGAGGCAACCTTCGTGCAACAACGGCGACATGTCAGCAGAAGCACATCAGTGGGTGGGATTTTTGCTGATGTTTTATACCAGTGTAACACTAGTTCATCAGAAAACTATAAAATATGTATGCACTACCCACCGGGGATTTTCTCTTTCTTGAAAGTGCAGAATGCACTGTCCTTAAGCAAACGGCATACTTTGTTTCCTCTTGATTGGTTGGAGATTGAGATGCTTTTTCCCCATGGGCCTTGTATTTTTCCTTCCTCCAAAATTCAAGTGAGAGAAGAGTAAACCTAAGGACCAGCACTTCAGGGTGAACAGTGTAGAACTACTGCTTCACTTTTTATTGTATAAACACTGCTTTTCATTTCTATGTCGCAACTGAAAGGAAGAGAGCTTATTTCTCTTTCAATAGCCACTGGGAAGTACAAAGTATAGAAAGATGTAACCAAAGTAAGACAGAGGTGTTTAAAGTAATCTTGAATTCTTAACAGAACAAAAATTTGAGTACTTCAAGTACCTATTAATTTAAAATTTGTGTGCTGTAGGATTTTAACTATTGTTTAAAAGCATGTTTTCTCATGTAAAATACTAATATACATTAGAACATAGATCAAGAAAATAAGATACGACTTTTTTAATTACTTTGGCCATTAGCAATTACATTTGTAAGCAGCACATTCAGGAGTGTTTATCAAAACTTGAAAAATTTTATAACTAGCCCCTGAGGAAAAAAAACAAGATCAAATACAGAAAAAAAACCCAGAAATTTGTAGCATCAGCAACTCATAAAACAAATAAGTTCAATATTCACCGCTTCCTAAAGTTAATGAACAAATATTATGTGTCAATAGATGGAAATTAAATCTTCTTTTTGTTTAAAATCCATCTTATCTAGCTCTAACCACTGTCCTGCCTTTTTAATTGCAATCTTTTCCTCTGCATATTCACATTTCTTTCTCCTCTGTGTGTATCTTTTTTTTATCACCTCATAAGCAACTGGTTGTTGAGTTCTATAAAGTCTCTTATATAGGCTTGGTGGAAGATGTGTTCTTCTTGAGTATGTTTCTTTATAAAACTGATTATCCGATCAGTTCATAGAACCTATACCCATCCATGGGTAAAACATGGCTTTTACAGACTGCCTAGTTGTTTCTCCATTTGGTACGTGGAAATACAATGTATGCTTATGTATGACATATATATGGCATATATATATGTCATATGTATGATATATATACAAGATCTGAGGTTCTAAATGTTTTTATATGTATGTCCTGTAACTTAAAAAATGACACATGTTCACCTTGTGGAAAAAAAAATATGGGGGGAGACATTTGCATCATCTGATCAAATCATTGCTCAGACTTTAGCAATGTTAGCTACTCTTCCTTGCTCCAGATGCCAGAAGCAGTGAAATCTGATGGTGAGAGGCTTCCATTTCTGTTTTCTTTCTTTCAGAAAGCAGTAAAGGTCTAAGAGGAAGGCCAGATGCAGGCCCCAAATCGTCTTGTGGTTTTGCTTTTTACTTTGTGCTTAGAATGAGAAGAGAGAAAGAAAAAGAAGGAAAAAGGAGGCATTGGGAATTGCCGTGATTTGGCTGTAAGCATGCAGCCACTGAGTGTAAGGAGGAGCAAGTATGGTGGTCTCAAGACTCCTGCCTTGCACTGGTGGCTGCATGAGTAAGCAGTGCCTTAATTATTGCACCTTGTCATCTTGCTGCTTCTTTACCTACTATTTCCACTATTTCTCAGTTACAGAAAGTGTTGCGAAGTACAGCTGCTACCCCCATTGGCAAGCCCAGTTGATTTTCAAGATTGCTGGCAATAGCTGGTGTTGTTGCGTAACCAGACATCTTTTTTTTCTATAATAACTTTCCACACAAGTTTTGCACTCAAGAATATTGTAAGAGCTGTTCAGACGCAAGGGATTTATACTACTGAGACAAGGTCTTTTATTCGGGCTTTTTGACAGTGATGCGTAGTATTCACCATGTCTGGGAGGAAGCAACACATTTGTCTTTTTATCCAGTTCAATAACCTCTACTGCCTGTGTTACTACTACAGAGGAAAGACTAAGCAGGGGATCAGGGCTTTAATTTTTAACTCCCACTTGCTGGTGGAATCTGTTCAACCATGCCTTTTAGCATGGCAACAAAACCCACCAATCCGCAAACTTTTCTACCAGCTTTGATAGAATCTACTGTCCAGACTACCTGTGATATTTTTCACTTGTCCTACTTACAGTGGGGTCTGCCTTTCCCAGCATCTATCAGTATAATCTTTTTTCTTTTCCCTCCTCTGCAAAAGTAAATTTAACCTCCCAGCCCTCTTGTCAGGGGAGAGTTTTATCTAGTAACCACTTAGAGATCTGAGAAATACAGATATTAGATGATCTGCCAAATTGTACTGCCTTCATCTCTTACAGCACAATACTAAAAAGATCTCTCCTATAATGGGCCTTCATTGCCAATTCCCTGGTTGTTCTTCACCAAAGTACAATTAATTACTAAAGGGGCTTCCCATACAGAAAATTTTTGATGGAGGGAGCATCTGAAAAAAAGCAGAAGAGCATAAACCCCTTGGAAAGATGCTACATGGGGGAAAAAATGTATTTCTCACCCCAGGCTATGCCCTTTGTTCCTCTCATTTGCATTCTGAGGGTTTTGATGTTTGGGTTGCTTGTTCCCTCCCCTCTTCTTAACTTGTCTCTCTCTTCCTTGGTACTTTAACTACTGTCATTATCTTTTCTTCATTTATAAGCAAGTTAAAAATGATGAAGGAGTTGTCTGCACATTGTACTATGTGGGTCTGCAGTATTAGCTCCAGGCTCCCACTGCCCTCTTTTAAAATGACAGGTCTCCCTCCTCAGCTTACTCCAAAGGGGGCTTAATTTGCTTGCATAATATAGATTTTTATTATTACTGTGTTTAATTCAGAGATTAAGGATAAAATAAAGAGCTGAGCTTCTGAATGCTTAGGGACTGCTGAAAATAGGACTGAAATGTTACTGTCCCTAATGGTTTATTAGGGAAAAGACACAGTTTGCCAATATTTTCTTTAAATATATGTGAACTCAATCTTGCAGAAGTTGTAAAAATCAATTTCACTAGTAATTAGAATTATAGAATTTTCTGCCAGTAAATATGCTAAATATAAGGAGGCATTGGACTCCACAAGGTCAATATGCTTGCCTTCAAAATTTATCCTAATATCTGTTAATGTAATCCACCAATTAAAAAGTCTATAAATAAGTATTTACTCAATAGATTTTAATGTCTCCAAAGGGAGCAATTAGGCTTTTAAGGAGAACTCTTAAACATTCCCTTGAAGGTTTTAGTATTTTCTTTAATACTTTGTCTCACACAAATGCACATTTCAGAAATCATGTTTGAAAAACATGTAATTTTTCTTAAAGTTGTACTTTGTACCCTAATGATAAATGGTCCTAAAATGAGTGTTGATGTATATATAATAATATTTATTTCAGTATGTAAATTATAAAAATAAGGAGGCAGGTTTTCTTTCCTGCTATAGTGTTATATACCTTGCTACATATTGCAACCTTTGGTGTAATTAGTGATCACATAAGAACAGTTTTTGTCCCACAAAGCCCTTTTTATGTATTTATATACTAGAGATAAAGGGATTTAAAATACTGAGGCAGGCTTTCGTCTTGATGTAAATATCAGTGAGCTGGGCTGATTTAAATTAGCTGAGCATCTGGCCCATTCTCTTTGAAAACAGATAATTGGCTTCAGTAATTGACTGAGATTTGTGGGTTTCATTTCTTTCATTTTATATGTAATTGTATAAAATAGTGGCATGCAAATGTAGCCAAGATTATTAAAATTATTGATCATCTATGATATCCAATCAGCTACAAACTATGCACAGTTATAAACCATTAGTTTTAGGTTATATTAGAAATTCATACAATTAGAAAAAATAACAATAATTAAAAGGATCATGGATGTGTGTCAAAATATAATTGCACATTCCAGAGCTAGAAAATTGTAATAGTAGGACTGGCAGTCATTCTTATAAGAGAGGGCAAGGGCAAATGGTGAAAAATTCAAATATGAGTGAAATGCCAGTAAATGTCATACTAATAACAGTATACATTACAACCTGCTGTGATTTTTCTTTCCCATGGGTCAAATCTTTTTCCTCTTTTCTTCCAAGGTACCGTGACCATGGAAGAAAGCTCTTTCTCAAATCTCTGCCTCTTTTATCAGTAATTTTTTTTTTCTTTTCACTTAATTGATCAAGTTAATAGATTCTATAATTAATCTGCAGCCTTCTGTAATATGAGACCTATGAATCAGAGACACACAAAAATAAAATAAGTTCGCTTACTTTGAAATCACATTGTTTGTGTTACATAATTGCCTTTATGAAATATGGTTTACCCATAACACAACAAGATTCACCATGTTTTCTTTGCAAATTTTGAAAGTAAAACTATACATGTTGTACAGTTAACAGTATAGTAGATGGCGAATCATATTAAGTTAGAGTAAGCAATGACAAAAGGGACAAAAAGTGGCTCGCATCAGTGAATATTACGAAGTTAAGCCTGAGCTGATTAACAAAGAGATTTCCTCTCAAACCATATCTAAAGAAAGGCAATATCATCCTTGAGATGTCACTTAAAATGGCAACTTCTAGCAGTCACAGATTGTTTTTCAATAAGGAATCTACTCATTCCAACAACAGGATTTTTTCTAATCCTTGGGAAATGTCAGCATTTTGGGTATTTTAGGGAACCCCACATATTCTCAGAAAGATAATAGAGTTCTCTCCATGACCTTACACAGTGCTTCACACTCACCCACCACAAAGGCAACCTCTGCCTCAAGAGAAATTTCAGTGTTGTGTGGCTGACACACTGAGAACTACCTAAATAATTTAGGACTGGTAGAAAATAATTATTACATTAAAATTATTAATTAAATAAAAATAGTTAATTTTTGCGTTGCTGTATAAATATACAAGTAAAAATGTGTTGGAAAATTACCTTCCTAAGGTAACTGAGCTTGCAGCCTCTCCAGTTCTTCTCTGGACAAGGACCAAATTCACAACCAAAACCATTAGCAGAGCATTTGAAAGAATTATAACAGCCACAGAATGCCTTTTAATGCTGAGTACTCTCAATGAGTGAAATTACTGGAAAGTGTCCATTTTCCTTAACTTGTTTAAGTGCCAAAAGCGGCAAATGGGTGCAATTTTCAAAAGTATATAGATGAATAATTCTCATTGATCTGAATCCCAGAGAAATGGTCAGGTTCACCTATGAAATCCCACTTTGCACTCATCTGCATCTTTAGGTGTCTGCATATTGCAAATATTTCCTTTGAGCACCAAATCAAGAAATCATCTTTTTTTTATTTAAACTCCGTCTTAACTGTGAATATGTTCTTAAAATTAAGCATATACTTGTGTGCTTTTCTCAATAAATGTGACTCAAGCATGTGAGGGTCCTCCTGATCCAAAGTACATGACAGGAGTAAGTGTCATTGCTAGCTAGTGGTTGCATTGCTTCCTCCTAACTTCCAGTTTTAAAACTTTGACGTTGTGAATTGAGATGTAGTATCTTTTTGTCTTGAACCCAAAAGGAATTTGAAATCTAATCTGTTAATGTGGAATAGAAAATACATGGGGTAGGGACTGAGGGTGCTCACTGAAAGAAGAAAATGAAGACTTAGAAAAATAATCCTCATTTAAATCCCTTAGGCAGCATTTTGAAAATCTCTGCCTCGAGTATCAATTGTGCCAGGGATTGATATCAAACAATGGGTGGAAAAAAAGTAACTTGGATAGTCAGAAAGTATTTTGTTCTCAAATAAATAAAAAGGGCCTTAGACTGCTGCTTCAGTAGCTGTGCTGTTCTGTTCTTTATTTTTGAAAAGATATATTCATTGGATAACAAAGATAAAAGGTGCCAGATCCTCAAAAGGTTTTCAGTGACAATGTACATTACTGAAGTCTTAATTCATGTAATTAAAAAAGAATAAGAAATATGTAATTCATAGCCTTTCAAAAGAATTCAAGAAAAATGAGTGGACTGAGGATTTTCCCCAGTCTGTCATTTATAACAAGGCTCTTAGTTAAAATACGAAAAATTGAAACTTGCGATCTATAAAATATATAAGCACGTAAGAGCGTAGAATTAGTTACTAAATTAAATGCTTATTTGAAAGACGTGTTTTTCTTCTATGGGAGAGGGGAAAATTCCTGCTTTTGCACCCATCCCATTTGGTTTGGAATTATAAATTTCCTAGTGTGTTTTGGCCACAAGAGAAACAGCAAATTGAATTACAGGCTCTGGAGGTTGGAGAAAGCAGGAGTGGCCTCCAGGCACTGTCTCGCTTCATTTCTACTCTCGCCTCCCCAGCTGGGAAGCATCGAGCTGGATCTCAAAGGTGCTGCCCGCTGGGCTGGTGGACTTGCTGTTAGGTCATCTTGGATAGTCCAAATCAGGAGTATTTAACCAAAATGTTTGTGAGGGCAGGAAAGTGATACAGACTGGGGTTTCAGCCTGACTGGATTTTGGAGGAGGGAAGGAGCAGGGGGCTGAGGGAGAAAAGGGAGACAGGTAAGAGAGTAGAGCTGCTCTTGGGCAGGTTTTGTTGGACAAATTAGAGAGGAGCTGTGATTTCTAATGGCCAGTTCTACTGAGCTGGTCCAATCTGCCCCTAATGTAGCCCTGGATCCAGAGGGTTTTCTGTCTTTCTAGAAACATTGCTCATATGAAAGAGAAAAAAGAGTAGAAATACGTTATGGAGAGCAGGCTCTCCTCCAGTGATGAGGTGGAGGAGGATGGAGACCCAAGGTCCTTGCAGGATGAGATGGCCTGTGGTCTTCTTTCCCATGGCAGGGAGCATCAGTCATATTCAGAAATGAGCCCTGCAGTTAGGCCAAATACTATTTATTTTGAAATATTCATTGTGAACTGGGAAGCTGTTAGCATTTAAGTGGGTCCAGTTTGGTGTCTGATAACTGGACAAACTAGACCCACTGTGGGTTTTAAATCTGTCTCCACGTCTTCCCTTGGTCTATGTGTCCTAACCCACAGCCTTTTCTTTCTCTCTGGTAATTACTGTACAACGTTTTGAACTATTTTTGGCATAGCATCAAAACTGCAAGAGTCCAGAGACTCATATTTTGGCATGGTTCCTGAAGAGATAATAGGTCTTAATATACTTTTACACTGTAGAGGAATGTTTATACACAGCAGTTACCTCTTACAGCAAGTAAGGAAACATAATTATTGGAAATTCAAGCTGTAGGATAAACTGAATGTATTTCTAATGAAAGAAGAAATAGGATTGTACTTTTATTATGGATTGAATGACCTTATCCTGAAGTACAACACTTCTGTGTTCACTTTAAGTAGAAGATTTCCAGCCTGAAAATCAGCTATAATATCAGCTCTATATTTCTTTGTTACTTTAGGCAAAAATTAAATTGTATAAACGCACACCATTTCAGAATAATATTTTTGTAAATATTTACTGCTGCTTACAAATTACGTGTAATTTTTTTTTGTGAAATGCCAGGTACTTCCGTCTATGTTTACAGATATGATAGAATAGATTAGAAGCTCTACATGACCCAGCAATGTGCACTTGCAGCCCAGAAAGCCAAACATATCCTGAGCTACACTAAAAGGAGTGTGGCCAGAAGGATGAGGGAGGTGATTCTGCTCCTCTACTCTGCTCTCGTGAGACCCCACCTGGAGTACTGCATCCAGCTCTGGGGCCCACACATAAGTAGAACATGGACCTGTTGGATTGAGTCTAGGGGAGGGTCACAAAGATGATCAGAGGGCTGGAGCACCTCTCCTATGAAGACAGCCTCAGAGAGTTGAGGTTGTTTAGCCTGGGGAAGAGAAAGCTCCTGGGAGACCTTATAGCAGCCTTCCAGTAGCTAAAGGAGGCCTACAGGAAGGATGGGGAGGGACTCTTTATCAGGGGGGGTAGTGGTAGGATGAGGGGTAACTGTTTTAAACTGAAAGAGGGGAAATTTAGACTAGATATTAGGAAGAAATTCTTTCCTGTGAGGGTGGTGAGGCACTGGAACAGGTTTCCCAGGGAAGTTGTGGATGCCCCAGCCCTGGAGGCGTTCAAGGCCAGGCTGGATGAGGCTTTGAGCAGCCTGGTCTAGTGGGAGGTGTCCCTGCCCATGGCAGGGGGGTGGAACTAGACGATCTTTAAGATTCCTTCCAACTCTAACCACTCTATGATTCTATGATACTATGATTCTATCAATTTGATAAACAAATTGTTAACTGTCTTTATATACTTATGCTACTAGATACATTTACATGTAGATATTTCCTATAGTTTAGCGAAGGCTTGTGTCATTTCTTAACTTTCAAAAGTGCAACTATACTCCTCAAGTTAATAGGAGAGTAAAAAATTCAATATATCCAATATATTATTTGGAATTGGTCCAACTTACCTAGCTTCTCATGCTAAGGCGTATTGATCCAAATTAGCTAGCCATGTTTCAGTTTCTGCAAAGCATATGTTATATTTTTTGCATATACACCATCAATATTAAAGAACTTGATCTTAATAGCCTCATATTTTGAAACTTTTCTCAGGCTAGTTAAACACAGCAGTTAGTGAGTCTAGTAATGAAACTTATTTTTAACTGAAGTTTGAATAGTGTAAGAATGCTCAATATAAATAAAATAACATCATTTACAAATGTTATACTTTAAACAATAATAAAAATCTTCCTTGCCCTCTATTTAGTCCTCTAAAAAGAGATGGCAGTCTGACCTTTTTTTTATTGTGCTACCTACACGTCACTGTACTGGAGAAGTTATGTCAATTTAATCATGAGGTTTCAGAGCAAGAAACCAGCCTTTAGTTAATCAGTCTGCAAAACTGGACTATAACTTGTTTTCTCTAAGTAGCACAGCTTGCTTTTAGATTGTTTTCCTGTGGGATAACATATTTCTTCATGAAATGTCTTATGTATATATTATATATCTTACTTGGTTCCACCACACACACTACAGACAAGGACATTATCCAGATCTGGAACAAGCCCCAAAGGATTTTCATCCCTTAAATAACCAGATATTGTCAGTCTGATCCATATATAGTCTCGCTTTCTAAAATTAAGAAGTATTCAACAGGAAACTTTTAGATTTCTACATCATTCTGAGCTTTAAAAGTACACATATCGGCCCAAGTAAGTATGGAAATTTGAGATATCTTTTCATATTAATAGTCTAGTGTAAAATTTGATTATTTTCAATCTATGTATCATTGTAGTTAATATAGGGTGTATTTGTTTTCACAGTTGATGTTTGTGTTTCAATAATGGAAAAGCAATCAATCTGAGTGTTTTTCTTAAAAGTCCTCTCACTAAGTAAAGGGCAAGTCTATTATAAATTCCATCATTTTAAAGTAGATTGTAAATTTATGATATCTTTGGGTCTCTCTGTGTAAGTTTTTCCTGCCGGGGGATTGACTTAGTCCACAGTAGCAGAGTTTTTTATTAGTAAATCAATGCAGTTATTGTACAGCTCTGCAAATGGATGTCGCTTACTGTGTTCTGTCTTGCTGCTGCAAAATTAGAAGGCTGGCATCAAAGAGGACAAAGTGAAAGCTTTATTTATTGGTTTTAGCTTCAGTTTTGAAAAGCACAGTAGCAATGGGAAGTACAATAAAAATGGTGGGGCTAAAAATAATATGAAACTCAATGGGAATAAAAGGAAAATATTAATCTGAGAAGAAATAAAGTAAGAAAAGGTTACAGTTCTCTCTATTACCAGCCCTTTTGAAGTGTATATTTCTGAGGTAAAAGTGTTAGATGACAAAACTGTAAAATCTCAGTGGTATTGTGTATAAACATTGTCTCCTCTGAAGCTCCAGGAGGAGGCTGGAATTAGAGCCACCAACTCTGTGTGCATGTGGGATGCAACCTTCCTTTGCTTGTAAGACCTGGTAAATAGGGTCGATGCTGGTACTTGCGATTCTGTCTGCCTTTCAGTATGCGTGTGTATGGGGCAGAGGCAACACTTCTCTTCCTCCTGGAAGAGTGTGTAAGTTGTGCAGGTTGGGAAGGGATTTTTTTTTTCCTTTCTGAACATTGAACGTTGTAATGAGTTTTAAATAATGTATATCAAAAATATGTTTGGTTTGAGAGGTTCCTCAAGTGAAAGGTTAAAACATCAACATCCTTATAACCTTTGTGATCTGTGCCTGACACTTGTAACTTAATAATAAAGAAGGCTGTAGCAGTCCTACCTCCGAAATGCTGAGTGACAGCGAAAGTAAATATACTTTCCAAAGAGTTTACTGGGGACTGCTCTTGAGTCTTTCATTCACGATTTTGGTGTGGCATCACCCCAGGACCTTTACTTGGGCACCTTCTCTTATCCTAAGTTTCCCACTCATCAGAGCCCTTCAGTTTCCTAAAAAGGATGGATTGATTTTTATGTTTTCACAGTTAGAAGGTAGGTACGTATTGCTGGCAGTAAGGGTCTCTGTCCTGTGTGTTGAGGTCCCAAGGAGAATGATAGACTCTGTCACCTCAGCAGAGCAGGAAAAATGAAACATTGGTACACTCACCACGGGATGGTCAGGTCATGTTTTGCATTCTTTCAGTTGTATGAAGAGGTCCATATAATATGGAAACCAATTTCTTCTGAATAACATGAAATAATAAAACTGTTGCCTGCTTAGTCTCACTCATGTACAGAAATGATTTAGTAGATCTAGTGCTGCATGATTAATGATGATGATGTGTTTTAAATTTCTAGTTCCATTATTAAGTTTGCAGCTTGTGAAAAATGAGATTAACTCCTTCAACATACAGTATCAATAATAAGAACAAAGTGGATTTTTTCTGTCCACAGCATCTTGAAAAATTCAGCTGCACATAGTTTAAAAATCTTTTAAAAATACACTTTTTTAGAGGATCCATACTTTATTACTTTTTTAAAATCATAGTTTAAAAGGAAATAAAGGCTTCTAGAGACATAGATATCATTTGGTAGGCTGTGATTTTGAGATACCTGAGGGGGTTTCTGTTGAGCTAGCCTGTTTTTTCAGGTGGGTGAGCAGTGCACTCCTGCAGTTCTACTGCTTTTTTACCTCAGCTGGCTCATCTAGAGCCCAATTGCATGTTGCTGCAGAGCAAACTGCAAAAATAGTGCATAGATGAAGCTATGACAGCACAGAAAATTGAAAGGAGGGATTATCAGGTGTAATTATCTGTGTAAAACTCCAAGGTTTTTTACTGGCAGACCGAGAGTGGTTCTCTAATGGTGTTCAGCCTGTGCAAAAACCCACTGAAGCGAGAGCAGGGATTTGAGCGTTGGGGCAGGTGTGAGCCTCTGGCCATTTGCAACCAGAGCGATGGTCAGCCCTGCAGGTCAGGCTACTGAGCCATGTCCCATGGACCATATTCAGCTTTGAAATCAGCAGCTCAATTCTATCTAACTTAAAAGGCAGCAATAGCAGAGTTTGATCTAGACTCAAGGAAATGTTTAGGTCTCAGCACTTGCCATCTTGCACTGATTTATCTTTCAATGAAAAATACTCTAGCTGAACAAAAATCAGTGGTATCTTGTTAACATTAATGAGCTCTAGGAAATGTAAAGGCAAGATATAAGATAACATTGTAGCTACTAAGTTATGGTAATACGAATTAGGTGCATTTTTCTTCTATTTATAAAGAATGTACTTTTCTTATACCTTAGATGGACACACATGATCCGAATGTTCAGATATTTCTATGCTGTCTTCAGGGCCCAGGTCTCGTAATACTGTATTAGTCACTGGATCAGATTCTGATTCCCTTCTTCACATTAAGCACAACTCTGAATCCCACTGGGGTTGATAGGAATATTTCCTTCATAAAGGTGCTACTCAGCGTCAAAGGAGGTAATGGAGTCTCCTCTTTCATGAGTTAAGATGTTCCAACTTCATATTGCAACAACATTTTCTATTAGCGTTGCACTGAGGTGTGCTCTGCAGTCTTTACCATCTAATTTGCAAAGCTCTGTAGTACAATTTTGGTAACCAGTACTATTTACTTTTGATCAAGACTGGCCAGAAGGAAGGCTTACATATTGGAAAAAGCATGAAACAACTTGAGAAGTATGTTTCACTGTAAAAAAGCTTTATGTTTGTGCAATTTAGAATCTGTAGAAGGCTTCTCTGTGAATAACAATGCCAGATATTCTGAGGTGATAAATAGAACATGATGTTGAATGCATTTTTTTTTAATTTTTTGTAACTTCATCTCTCCTCTTACCAATTTGTATTTCCCTCCTTTCCTGCTTTTTTTAACTTTTTCTATCTTCTAAAATTCTTTAGAGTTCATACTTCTATACTTTTTGTCTGTGTCTCTTTGAGCAACTTTTTTGCTTTATTTTTTTATGTTGTATCTTTTTACATTTTCTCTCACCACACTTTTTTCCCCTTTATTAATTTTAAGAATGTGTTTATAAACATCATTTATGGTGACCATTCCTCTTCAGTCTAATCCTCTGCGTTATTGTTTAGTATTGTTTTTAGTTCTAGGACAGATTGTTAAAATGTCTTAGTACACATGGTGCAGAGAGACTGAGAAAACAAATTGAAAAAAAATCAGTGTCATTGAGAAAGAAATGACACATCAATACTTGGAGAATCTCTTCGCTTGCATAGCTGTTTGTGAATTTTTGTGCTTGCTCCTATATTTCATGAGAGTGGTTCAGACATAGAATATTTTGACTCTTTTTAACTACCCCGCATCACCCTACCCTTCCCCAAAAGAAAAAACTGCATCTAAAAATAAAAAAAGTTGCCTGGGAGAAATTGAAGTCAAGTTTGTATCTCATAAACCATATACTTGCAAATCTTGAAGAATTTTTGTGTTAATAGAGTGTGCCTTTATAGGGGATTTCAAAAAGTGGCTAGGCGCATTGCTGGTCTAATTCTTTTCCCACTTTCCATAATTTTCAGCACAAGAACCTATAGGTTTAGGTTTTGCCTGATAAATCAGTTTGTTCTGAGCAGCAGGCTTTGTTTTTCAGGTATAAAGGCATCTAGTTTGCAGGCAGTTTTATCACTTGCTGTAAGTTGCAAGTAGTTTGCTTTTATGAGTGTTGTCCGTAAGAGCAACTCCAGAGATAGGAACTTTCAAGTATATAGGTCAAATTAATTCCCTAATTCCAATGAGGAGACAGGTTGTTTAATAAGGATAATCTTAAAACAGTAACTTTATGACTCATATTTCTACAATGTGCTTCTGCAACAAACACATAAAGGTCCAAACAAGGACATTTCAAAAGACGCTGCAAGATGAATCTCTATATAAGGGGGTTTTGCTAGCTTCAAAATTTGGCGAACATTACACTTTCCAGTATGGTCTATGATTATCTCCTACATTTCTGCTATTACTTTCTAATTTAAGAACTGTTATTGTTCTTATTCTAAACCATGTGTAGGCAATGATTGTATAAAATTCCTCAAAATTTTAGTATTTGTCTAAACAGTTTTTATAATGCCATTACAGAAGCGTGTCTAATACTTGACTGGTCTAGCCACTTTAAGATGTTGCATAGCCTGAAAGGCTTCTAAAAGCTTTGAGAATTGTTTCCAGCCAGGTTTAATAATTGTATAGTGTGCCATATTAATTTATTGAGAAAATCTTCATTCTGTGGCCAAATATATTGGTTATTTCCATCTGCATGGATTTTTCAGATGCGTTGTTTTCTGGTATACATAGTGTCAAATATGTTAGGTACAAATGTTGGTGAAATAAAAGAGTGGTTTTGAGTTTGTATTTATTCAGAAGTTTATAATTGCTGAATGCCATCTAGAAATGTTAATAAAAGAAATAATCTTTTAATTCTTTCTGCTCTAATAGAGAAAAATATTGTAGCTATTACTAAATGACACATTACTTAACCTGTTTCATATTGCAATCCATCCTCTTTATTCCATGCATAAATAAAAATTTATATAATCATAGAATTGTTTTGGTTGGAAGACACCTCTAACATCATCAAGTCCAATCATTAACGTAGCACTGCCAAGTTACCACTAAACCATATCCCTCAGCACCACATCTACATGTCTTTTGAATACCTCCAAGGATGATGACTCAACTGCTTCCCTGGGCAGCCTGTTCCAATGTTTGACAACCCTTTCAGTGAAGAAATTTTTCCTAATATCCAATCTAAACCTCCCCTGGCACAACTTGAGGCCATTTTCTCTTGTCTTATCACGTTACTTGGGAGAAAAGACCGACACCCACTTCACTACAACCTCCTCTCAGGTAGTTGTGGTGAGCACAAAGGTCTCCTGGTCAGCCTCCTTTTCTCCAGGCTAACCCCAGTTCCCTCAGCTTCTCCTCATAAGACTTGTGCTCTAGCCCCCTCACCGGCTTTGTTGCCCTTCTTTGGACACGCTCCAGCACCGCAATGTCTTTCTTGTAGTGAGGGGCCCAAAACTCAACACAATATTCGAGGTGTCCTCACCAGTGCTTAAGTACAGAGGTACAATCACTTCCCTAGTCCTGCTATTTCTGGTACAGACCAAGATGCTACTGGCCTTCTTGACCACCTGGGCACACTGCTGGCTCATATTCAGCTGGCTGTTGACCAACACCCTCAGGTTCTTTTCCACTGGGCAACTTTCCAGACACACTTCCCCAAGCCTGTAGCGTTGCAAGGGGTTGTTGTGACGTGAGTGCAGGACCCGGCACTTGGCCTTGTTGAACCTCATACCATTGGC
Organism: Dromas ardeola; assembly: GCA_013398915.1. Classification (NCBI taxonomy): domain Eukaryota; kingdom Metazoa; phylum Chordata; class Aves; order Charadriiformes; family Dromadidae; genus Dromas; species Dromas ardeola. The sequence continues at coordinate 449,703 of VYZM01006143.1, forward strand.
CTCGGCCCATTGATCCAGCCTGTCCAGATCCCTCTGTAGAGCCATCCTGCGCTCAAGCAGACCAACACTCCTGACCAACTTGGTGTCATCTGCAAACTTACTGAGGGTGCACTCGATTCCCTCATCCAGATCATTGGTAAAGATATTAAA
>VYZM01006143.1:458217-502879 GCA_013398915.1 Dromas ardeola
AAATTCCCCATATGGATAGCTTAATATGTCTACTTCATTTCTCATTTAAATGAATTCAGAGTCCCAACTATAAAAAAAAATATATTGTATTACCATGTTGAGAAATTTTCTATCGTTTTTCACACAACCTTGCATGTAAGCCTAATTTAAAGAAAGTTGAGCCCCCATGCTTAGGAATAGTATACAGCTGACATATGGGAGCCACACAGCCACCATTTTATGGCACTTTGAGAGCACTCAGTTGCAATGTGGTTTTTAGAGTATGGTCCACAGTGTTGTTTAGGATGTGTATCCTTCTCTTTTGTCTTTCAGTGTTACATTTTGCAAATGAGTCACATATTAAAATTTGATGGACTGTCAAATGGCTTTCTAATGGAATCTTGTGAAAATCACAAACCGAAAGTATTTATTTGATTATTAAAGCAAATGGGAGAAATGTTAAATGCAAGAGTACACATTAGGCACATGTAATTCACAACAGTCTTCTAAACAAAAGAAAAAATATTGGACTGATATTTACATCTGAAGCAGAAAGCTGAGCATGTAAATGAAACTATCTTGTAATTACTACCTTTTAATTTTTAGAGATTTTTTTTTAATATTTAACTTCAGATTTAAAGGCTCTTTCTCACTTACGCCAATAACTGAGAAACATAGAAACATAGATCCTTCTAGAAGTTAAGAGAGTATGTAATGCTAAGTGAGAGTTATGTCCTATGAAACCTGCACTAAAGTCACTCAAATAAAAGAGAACAACACAAAATGTTTTATGAAAAAATTCATTATATGGAGATTTTTTTTCTCCAATATTCATAAGTACTTTATCTATACTAAGTCAGAAAGTTCTAGTTTTTATTGAAGATACCTAAAACTTTTCGTGGAAAATGTAGTGGATATGAATATGTTCCCTAAAATTTATGATTTAATGAAACCAGGATTTGGGGGAAATCCTGATATTTCACTGAACAAATCTCATTTATTTTGAAAAACAGGGCTGCATGTCAGTGACAGACATCTTTTCTTTCTTAACCCTGACAGTGGAAGATTTTAGGAGACACAAATATGACTGTTTATCAGTCTATAGTGTATGACGAACCACACTAAAAATTCCCAAGCTAAATTATTCTACCTTAGTCCATCTTCGTGGTTTTTACAGTAGCACATATTATTGGTTACTGCTTCTTAAAAGACTAATGGTTTCATGCTGGGAACAGTTCTTGAGGAGACTTGGTCATTAGTGACTCTCTGAAGAATCATGTGCAAAAGCTCTGTTTATATAAGAAGTTTACTCATGTTTATTTTGGCATTTTCCATTAAAGATAAATAAGAAGTATTCTTGTATAACTCCAGTAATCCTACATTAATAGCCCGTGGGGAGTTGAATAACATTTCTGACCGTATTTGATTTGTGCTAATTCTTGAAGGCTTATCAGTGTAGTACAGCATCATGTAACTTCAAATCTCAATATATTTTCTTTTTAGCTTTTAAATGATAAAATATTATTTTTTACCTCAGTTCAACCTAGTGGTCCCAGTAGAAAAGTCTACTACTGATTTTAATTTTAATTTTGTAAACTTAGCTTGCTGAGTGCCTTCTATCAATTATTCAGTTGTTCTGTATCCAGTAAAGTTAAAGCAAAGCATCCGTGCAGAACAGTTCATAGGGTGAGACCTTAAAATACCTGTGCTCAACCAATATTTCTGTTTGGAGCTCTGCTTTGATCCTTAAACGAGCCTTCCAGGTGAGACACGAGTGTTTTCTATATATATATGCCTTCATCTTTACCTGTGTTATTTTTGTTTTATTCCTTTTCAAGTTGAACATTTTAAATTTTGGGGTGTTTGAAGTTAGGCATTTAAATCCTTATTTAGGCACATATAAATGGATTATATTTCTGAGTACCTAAGCAATTGCAGCTACTCTTGACTGCAGTTGAAATTGATTTTTCAGTCTGAAAATTGTCTCGCTTGTATTTTGATAGCTAAAAATATATATAACTACCTAACTTTAGGCAGTTGAGTTTGCATATACAGATTTTTGACTGAGAGTGATCTCCTTACGATGTATATAAAGCCTCAAAACTTCTGTAATTTTTATATACCTTATGCATATAGATAACAATGATCGTTTATCCTTGTGATAAAAGCTGTGCATATCATTCCTTGGTGAACCAACCTGAGTTCTCAGGATCTGGCCCTGCACCTTCAGAATTCAACAGGCAAATCTTGCCTACTGACCACAGAAGCAGATCATGACAGCCTCTCAAGGCAGCATTTTGGTCATTTGTTATGAGAAACTTGCACAGCACCAGACACAAGTCTAGCAGTGTGTAATAGCAATAGCGTGAAGTGTTTGGTGTCAGGATTCCCTGTGTTGAAGTTCAACAGCTTTTCATATTGAGGTCTATATAGGGGTGGATGTGTGTATATATATATATACACATATGTATGTATTTATTTATTTGTTTATTTTTTTAACCGTACGTGGACTTCCTCATCGGGACAAAGACCTTAGGGTGGCTCTGTGATTGTATTTTACTTGGAACCGTGAGTAAGTTCTTGCACCCTCAAATGCAAGGTCCTTTAGCAGCTGGTGCTCAAAACGTGCATGCTGCGCACCTCAGCTCGGCCATTGGTGCACATTTCACCACTGGTTGAGACACGATGTGGACATACTGTCCCAGGACCAGAGCGCCATGCAGTAAGATTGAACTGCACATTGAACGGCCAATAGTGTAAATTCACCTGAACTGGATTCCTTTTTGATGAAACTGAACAAGAATATGTATTACAGGAGCACAGGTGATCTTCTCTAGTCTTCTAACAGACCAGAACCACTCTGGGTAAAAAACCCCAAATGGGTTGGTGGAGGAAATGAAGGGTTAGACTTAAGTGACTACATTTATTACAGCCTAAATTAGCTACGTTTAAAGCATGATTCAGGACAGACATCACCAAGAAAGAAAGTTACCCAGCTTATAGAAATATTACTAAAATAAAAGAGAGACTTATGCCATAAATGAGAATAATTTACCCCCAAACTATGCTTTGCATACTCTTTGCATACATTTTTACTGGAGAATATGAATTTTCAGAGCATGAAGGATTTTTTCCTCTGGGCTATTCCCAGAAGAGACAGAGATTTAAACTTGGGCTTCGTGTTGGTATTGACCATAACAGACCTTGCAGATCCAAACACTTGATAAGCCGGGCCAGGCTGAACGGTTGATAAGCACCAATTTTAAGACACAGAACAATACTAATTTGTCTGTAAACTGGTTAGAAACAGATCTTTCATTAATGTAATCCATCTATATGCTTTTTCTATTTAGTTCATGCTGCCTTACATTCAGCTGCATTCAAGAGGAATGCATTCAAAGTAAAAAATGCTCTCAGTTTTCCTGATCGAGATTGTTAAAGTCTGGTGAAATACAGTACAGGGTTAAAAAAAATATATAAAAATTAGGGCAAAATAAACGCCACCCCCAGTTCAGCAGATACCTCTTTATTTTGCTTTCTGGAAAGCTACCTGATCTGTGCACAGTGCTTTGCTGCTCAGGAAAATCGTATCTGCTCACTGGTTTACACAGAGCACGTTAGACCCTGCTCAGCCCAGGGAAACCACATGCGCAAATCCTCAGGGAGCATCATGATGGCAGAACATACTTCCAGACGGAAAGGACTGAAAAGGCAAGCAAATATGAAGTGTCTGATATATAATTGATGAAGAAGAAATCTCTAAATGTAACAGTTTCGTTCAATCATAATAAAGTAGTTGAGGGTGTGCAGGCATTAGAATTAAAGATACATGCACTCCATTCGGCAGACCAATATTTATTCCTCAGTCTAAGGCAGTAGGCATAAATATGTATTTTTGCCTAAAATCAAGAAATTGATTTAAATCTCACAAATGTTAAAAAAAAAAAACAGACCACGTTTCAGCATCAGATTTTTTTTTTTACCTTTGTAACAGAAGCAGGCTTCTAAAAGATTAAGAATAATTGATTAAGAATAATTTTAAATAGATTACATCAATCACTTGGAAAATCTTAAAAGAAAAGAAGGTTGCAAGATGCAGAACAGAGAAGGATGTTAGCTGCAGAACACGTGCAAATCTTGTAAACCTTCGCAACGCAAAGCAGGATAATTGTTTTTCCCTGAGGTATTCTGGAATTTGTTCGGAGTAGGTTGTGACGACAATTACAATGTACCATCATCCCTCCTGGATCCATAAATCCTAGTGTCCAGAAGAGTTATGGATTTGCAAACTTTCCTGTGGGATCAGAGCTGAAACGTCAGAGAGAGGGTGCTGCCGTAAATGGGTGCGAGACTGAACAAAGGCTGCAATGTACAAGAGCTCCAAATGGCTCTAGATCCAATGTTTAGCCAACTAAATCCCACGTTGAATTTTTAGCTTGTTCTAGTACAGAGAGGTGGGAGGGGGTTTTAATTTCACCTGTGCATTACAGCCTTTGAAGTGCTTGATAGTGCTCCTGCAGCCCAGCTGTGCATCTCTGCAGGATCCCTGATTTCTGTGTCTCGGCTTGGTGGGGAGGGAAGGAGGATGGAGTCATCAAGAGAGTTGGAAAAGAGAACAGTCAGGTTTTGTATTTCTTACTCTGGTACGGTCTGATGCAGTTTGGGAGGTTGTTGGAAGTCTGGAATATTTCTTGTAAAGTGTGATCTTTCCAGAGGGACAGCATTTATTTAGTGACTTTCTCCCTAGGTTTCATGACGTCTGTGAGGTGACCATCAGTGGCATACAGCCAGCAAAAACCTCCTTTTTATATTGTGCTGTGTTTGTTCATGACATTGAGGTCATTCTGTCTAAGACGAAACTTTCTTCAGTGGGTGTCCTGACTAGATAAAAGTCTTCAGACTTTGCTTTCTGTTGAAGAAAGTGCTTAACGCTCCTTCTAAAAGTAAAAGTGGTGATATCTGAGGCTGTTTTGTAATAAAAACTCCTCATGTATTTGGAGTAAGTTACTGGAGGTAAATGTGTTGCATAATGGTACTCAGTAACGCGCAAATTTTGCAATAAACATAGGCATTGAGTGAACTGATATTCATGCAGTGCTTTTTCAAAGACAATTTAGTGAAGGAGGGTGGTTATTAAGTTTCTGGGGAAAACAGTGAGGAACTCCAAGTTTTGAACCTGGAAAGAAAGTGTGCAATGTCTGTGTATTTCAGCATCGTGTGGGTCTGGGTGGAGTTTCTTACTATTTCTTCTCTAATTTACCTCATGGTATTGCTGGCATATTGCAGGACTAACTTGATACCTACACCTGGCCCATGATATGGAAAGGTACTGTTTAATTGAAGTGCTAAGCCTGCTTGTCTGTCAAATTAATTACCAAAACAATAATTCCCAATTAGTATTTAGCTTCAAGTTTGCTATATTTGTTTCTTGTTGGAAGAAGGTCTATGTAAACACAAAAGCTTCTCTGTTTTTTTTCCATTGTAACATGAAACGTGTTATTCTGTTACAAATAATACAATATTTTATATACTAAAATATATTATTTCTTTCTAGAAACTGCTTAACTTTTATTTTTAACAGTCAAACCAAAAAGGCCCTTACTTCTGCAGAAACACCTAAGTGGGCAAGGTGAAGTCAGTTAATTCAACTTGAGTATTCCTGTGGGTAGTAAGTACACAAGTGGCCACAAAGACTTTGTTCATTACTCGTGCAGGGCAATACCCTGGGCAATAGCCGAGGCTGGAATTTCCAGGCTAGGGATCATGATCCTTTGGGACTTTGATTAGTTACGTTGGTGAGGACTAAGTTTTGCTGTCTTTTGTAGAAAGTAGCAGCAGTGAGACCTGGTACAGGCTCTATAATAAAGCATGCAAATGCTTACTAGCGTTGAGATAAAGATGTTTGTTCTGGTGGGGAGCAAAAGGTAGTTTTTTCAAGCATGGTATTTTCAGTGTCTTTTTCCAAGTTTCGTTCAGCTAGCAAACACAATGATTAACTGGGCACGTATCAAATGGTGTAGCTTTCCAATGACATTTTCTTCCAACAGTGATAAAATGGGATTCTTTTTTTTGTGCTTAGAAGTGGATATTAATATAACTGCAAAAAGATTATATCATGGGCAATACTCATTTATTAAGATTATTTTTTTACTGTGATGTTTCTTACTATCTCTGCCATACATCCAATGTAGTTGCTTTTGAACCTTCGTTTTATTTTACTGTAGATAAAATATAAACCAATATCACTTTGCTTTTCTTTGTATTCATCTTATTTACCGAAGTAATAAATTATTTTTTAAGTCAGGGGTACTTTCTGTTTTGAAGGCTCTGAAGACATGTACAAATAGAAACGTTACAGCATTCTTTCAGAGAGAAGACTGGTTGTTAATCTCTTTCCTTTCATCTCTGTGACTATATATTCGTATTAAAATAGATGTACTTAGACTGTATCAGGAGAATAAGAAACTGCATGCAAGATCTACTTTCATTTTGCATGGGTTTAAAGTTAAAGGAAAATGTTCCCTTTGCTTCAAAATGTTCTTTGTCTTTTAAGGACACCTGCAGAGGCTTGAGTTTTTGCAAAACTTCCCTTAGTTTATAGAAAATATTTCATTGCACAGGTGGCTGTTGCCTGGAAATGGCATCTGTTTACTTTTGATCTTTCCACGACAGGAGAAAGTTCACCTCTCTGGAGGAAGGACTGCTCAGGAGCCCTGGTTGTAGTGTGCTGGACCACTCTGCAAAATAGTCATACCCTGTCTCTCCTTATGGCCCAAGGTGTTTTGGATATTATTCTATATTGTGGCACAATGTTAGGAAGGGTGGGCAGTGACTTTTCAGTGCTGCCCAGAGCCTGGGCAGTGTCTTACCAGGCTGGAGATGTGGCTTTGAGCCTGCTGAGAAGGGAGGAGAGTATGAACCTGTCTCTCTCATCTTCTGCTCTAGTCTCTAATGATGAGCATGAAGGTAATGAAAGGCTAAGTATTGTGACTTTCTGGATGCCTGCTTCAACTGCTTTGTAATTGAGTCTGGAAAGTAGATAAAATGGGTCACCATGTTCTGATCGACTCCTAAAGAAACAAATAAATTACCCATATGCATCTGTGCATACATGAATATAGTGTATCTGTGTATACCTGACCGTGTTAAGTTGCCTTGTGTTTCTTCTCTCAAGATCCGTAAAGAGTTAAACTAGGCCTGATCTTTAGACAGGCAAAAAACAGTCTACGTTCTTTAAGCAGGCTTTACAGGGGTTTTATTCTATCAATTGAATACAAAAAATTGTGTAAACTCTAAATCCCTTGTATGATAAAATAGTTACCCACAACCTTACCCTTCTTTGCTTGTTTTTTTCTTTCTCAGTTTTGGGGGATGGAGCATATGAGATGCTTTATTAAAAGTCTGATCATTTAGGCTGCATTCATTTAACCTGTCATTGGATAGCAAATGACCTTCTTCCTCTGTGTGCCCCTGTGCACATCCTTTGAAAACGTTGGGGAGACATGGTAAATCTGGGGGTGGGGGGTGTGGAGGGAAATATCTGCCATTTCCAGGCATGCAAAAGCTTTTACCAAAAACAAGGATAAAGTTTCTTGTGTTTCAAATCCTTTCAATACCACTGAAACAGTGATGCACTGCTAGATTTAAAGGCTTGTTTTCAAACTCAGCAATTTGGTGTTTAGCAGAGTGAGTAAATGCTAGACTGAGTCAAAGGTGGGTAGACTCTATTTGCTTTCATTCGGCCACAACTCGGAATGACATGAACCATTCCTAATTTGCTTACACCAATAATATGATGAAGCAGATTATGTTCCAGAAGAGATTTCAACACATTTTATTTTTTAATGGACTAGATTTTACCTCATTTGAATGATACGTTGTTTTGAGCATAGTGTGGAAATTAAGCTCCCTATAAGCTCCCTAGTTTTACATAACAGTCTGCAGCTGCATTCAGAAATCTGCTCAGTTTATAAGTACTAATGAATAAAATTTGCTGTCTGAGACAGTCAGCTCAGCATTGCTCTTATCTATAGTTTTATTAGAAATACTTAAAAATGACAGCATTGTCATTAAACGTTGTTGGGTTTTTAAAAAAAAAAATCTGCATATATTTAGACATAATTTGCAAGAATATCTGTTGCATTAATAATGCAAATCTTAATTACTTGTTAGAAAATGAATGTTACCCCTCCAAGCTACGTTATTATAGAAGCTTTCTCCAGAGTAAGATTATTTGGATAACAGCCTCCTGAGGATCTCAGGTTTTGTGTTGTGTCAAATTTTTTGCAGCTATGTAGCTTACAAACTCATTTTTTTGCACAGCAAGGGTGAATAATAATCTTGACTGGCTCATTAGTAATCCTGTTTAGATACCTGTACAAATCTTATTGTTTGGAAGAGTGATTGGGCTTATGTGTATTAATAAGGCTGGAAATACATTTCTTAACTATTATACATTGATGACCATTTCAGTCTCCCTCTCCTTTTCTCATTAAATATATAAGAAACATGTCTGCTTATAAATTAACTGAGCATGAGAACCGTGAAAACCTTGCTGGTATTTTTAGAATTTTTCACTCTGATTTTTCATATGGCATTCTCAAGTCAAAAGTATAAAAATCTCTGAGACATATTAGAAATAAACTATATTCTGACATTATTAATGGCTATTTTTAAGGTGTCTAACGCAGTAGTACCTTGGATTTTTAGAAATTTTTACTCTGATTTTTCATATGGCATTCTCAAGTCAAAAGTATAAAAATCTCTGAGACATATTAGAAATAAACTATATTCTGACATTATTAATGGCTATTTTTAAGGTGTCTAACGCAGTAGTACCTTGGAGCTTCTGTTATTAGTCTATCAGTACTTCATAGTGAATATGTAAGGATAAAATTTCTTGAAAATAAAGCTTATACATGCTTTTGAGTCACTGGGCCTGCCAACATTCAATCTTCTGTTTTTAAAGCCTGATGTACTCTCCGACTTTCATTATTCCAAAACCAATCTGACATTATGAAGTTGTATTAGATGTTTGAAACCAACAGCAATATTATTTCACCCAGTTCTTGGTTGGCAAAGTGACATTTAATGATGGCATGAGTATACAGTTGGGAATATTACGCTGCAGACTGGAAATGCACCTCCTTGGGTTGTTGAATGTATGTCAGCTCTTTGAAAAATTTCTGATTAACTTTGAAAAATGCTTTCTGTCAGGAAATACCCCATAGCATTCCCAAAAACTGGAAAGCAAACCTGAATCCTGTAGAACACACGGACCACATCTCTACTATCTCCATGGACTTACTCTTCAGCAATTGATTACATAGTTAATGATCTTCAGTTCTTGTTCACTCCAGTCTTTTCTGTTTGCAAAAAAACAAAACCAGCTTAACATTTACCTCCTTTGTGATTGAAAATGTCATGCCAAAAATACTTGTAAATAAAAACTTCGTTGTAGTATATTTCTGCAGCCCAATTATTCATGATTTTGGGATTTACATTTTAGAATATCATTAATTTCTGATGAAATGTAGGGTATTCATTATGTCCTGATTGCATGTAAATAATTCTAAGAATGTTGTTTTTTCCATGGAAACAGATTTTTTGAAGTTTAGAGTTTATTTTCTTTTAGTATCTACAAGTCAGTGTAATGTTAATTTTCGTGTGAAGACTCTCACCAAATACATTTTCTGCTAATCATCTCTTAGTGTTTATTTCACAACTACCTCCAAAGTAATGCACAGATGTTATCCGTTCATTGCAAGAATCCAGAATAATACAGTAATTTGCTATACTTTTTGAAGGAGCATGCAATGTGGTGTTCAAGATTCTATTTATCTTATTTATCTTCTTTATACGTGCACAGAGGAACTGCAGCTAGCTTTATCTAAATTTATTGTGCCTTGTATGTTCTCGCTGTATTTATCCTCACAAAAACTCTTACAAATTGCCAGTGGTTGTAATGTTTTAGTGCGCTGGGACAGGGAGGCAGAACAATTGACCTGGGGTTCATAAGGAAGTATACCTGCTTCGGTCTTCCACCTTCTCAGCTGCCATCCCCACCACTGCAACTGCTCTTGGGATTAACATGGCAGGAACTTGCTCGGAGGAAAGTCTTCAAAGCAACACTTTCTTGTGCAGGGAAATGTTGGAGCTCAAAGACAAGATGATTTTCTGTACATTGCCCTGTATCTCTAGTAGCAAAAACAAGGGATAAGTGATGATGTGGCCAGCAGGTCGAGGGAGGTGATTCTATCCCTCTACTCCGCTCTGGTGAGACCCCACCTGGAGTACTGTGTGCAGCTCTGGAGCCCTCAGCACAAGAAGGACATAGACCTGCTGGAACAGGTCCAGAGTAGGGCCACAAAGATGATCAGAGGGCTGGAGCACCTCTCCGATGAGGACAGGCTGAGAGAGTTGGGGTAGTGCAGCCTGGAGAAGAGCCTTCCAGTACATAAAGGGGGCCTACAGGAAGGATGGGGAGGGACTCTTTATCAGGGATCGTAGTGATAGGACAAGGGGTAACGGTTTTAAACTGAAGGAGGGTAGATTTAGATTAGATATTAGGAAGAAATTCTTTACTGTGAGGGTGGTGAGGCACTGGAACAGGTTTCCCAGAGAAGCTGTGGATGCCCCATCCCTGGAGGTGTTCAAGGCCAGGCTGGATGAGGCTTTGAGCAGCCTGGTCTAGTGGGAGGTGTCCCTGCCCATGGCAAGGGGGGGTTGGAACTAGGTGATCTCTAAGGTTGCTTCCAACCCAAGCCATTCTATGATTCTATGAGCTTTAGGTGATAGAATGAGCTTTTGCTAATAATTTAAACGAGGATTTTGAAAAAAGGTCTCTGTGTTGGCCTTCAAAGTTCGCTTCACCAGCAACACTATTAGTACAATACTGAGCTGGGTCAAAAAATTCAATGCAAATGCAAAAAATATGGTAATGGGGTACTAATCAAGGAGAATAAAGTAGAAACAAATAAGCTGTGTTTGGGAAATTACATTTTAAAGAAGCCATAAATATCTTCAGTTTATTTTTGATGTGGTGGAAACTTTTCTCCCGTTTGTCTGTCTCATCTTTAAAAGCGCCAGACATATTATATCATTGCACTGAGGTAATATGAGATAATCATGATTTTCCTACTAGTGATTTAATGAAACTTTTGCTGGCAAAATGTCAAATCTCCATTTAACATGAACTACTGAAATATGTAAAGCTGAGAAATTTAAAACTACAAAGGATTCTTATTAGGAGGATATTGATTTAACCTAATTCAGTTTAATTCCTTTGTAATATTTTAAAACTTAAAAGTGATGAGTTTAGAAGCGTAGAAAGTATTGCTCAGCGGTAAAAATACCAATTTTTTTAAGGCAGACCTACTAATGTCACTCACTATTCATGACCTTAAGCTTCTGCTTCACTGTGCTGTGTTTATAGGGCTTTTATTTTTTCTTTTAATGCTATAGATTTTCAGAGCACAAGAGTATATTATGACAGACTTTATTTTTATCAAGGCAATAAAACAAAATTATGTGATAAAAAGCTGTTAGTCAGGGAGCTAATAGTGAGAGAAATTATGTGACTGGATGACTAAACTGTTCTAAATAAAATAATGGCCCAATGTCTCTGCAGTCAATGTTGAAAGATACAGCTTTTGAAGTCTTGAATTTTGACATATGCAAGCGTGGTCTGTTTCAATGTCATTGGCTGAGTTTTCCTGAGTTTTAGTGAGATCACGATCAGACCTCAGAGCTCTCCTTTGGCTTACATAGGGGAAGGATGTTAACTTACAAAGGTCAGCAATTAATACATTAATAAATAACTGCTAACAAATATGCATAGTTCTATAAATAGCTGATTAGAAATGGGACGGGAGATCCAACCTATATTGTTAAAATTTAAGGTTTTTTAAATTTTCGAATTTTCTACATTAGAAAATGAACAAATTGAATTAGGTTAAAAGATGTGATGATAAACTGGAAGTCACTACACAGCTAGGGACATCTGATAATTTTAGAGCATGGAAATATCTTAAACCTGCACATTTTGGTAGATTGGGATATTTTGTATATTAGATATATTGTGCATAGAGAGATGAGATTTGACAATCCCGTTTGACAATTCAGTGCCCAATTGTGGAAATTTACATCTGGCTCTATTAGATGGCTTTGGAAAACGTTAACTATCAAATGAGAAAGTACGCCATGAAATGGGGCTTTAAGCCCCATTTGTGGGGGCTTAGTGTTAGGGCTTAGTGGGGGCGAAGTGTTAAGCACTTCGGTAAAATTCCTTCCATGTCTGTTTGAGCAGAGCCCCGAAGCTGGCTCTACCAAGGATGCTGGCTGCATAGCTAACCTGTTTATCTCAGCCCCCTGCTTTGATTCCCCTCTGCAAATAAGAAGACTCTCCATTTCAACCCCTCCAGGAAATGCAGAATGAACCACCAGTGTTTCCCAAACATGACACCCAAATAAGCTCAACAACCTACCGTGCTGAGCTAGATTTGAAAATGTGCTTAAACAAATTCTATGGAGATTTTTTTGCTTTGTGGAGGGATCTCTGTAACAGATGTGTCAGAGCCTCAGCAGCTCAGAACTGCCATTTGCAGTTTGACACAGTGCATTTTCAGCTGAGATTCTCTTGAGGGAGGACGTTGGTTTTAAATTGGTGCCTTTAGATCATCTACAAGAAAATGGCAATTTTCTACAGCTTTTTTTTTTTTTTTCTTCTTCTTCTTCTTTTAGGAAAAAAAGATTTCATCCAAACACTATAATTCAACTTTTATATAGATGAATCTCCCTCTCTGGAGAAGACCTGAAGGCAGAGAATTACCTACAGAAATCACTTTGAGGTCAAAGTCCTGGAACTATGGTTACTTTTTCCATAATAAGTGAAAATATATAATGTCCCGTTGGGCATCCTGATAGCCTGAGGAGGTATAGATAAATTAATTGCTCAATAGCAATATGCACAGAGCTTCGCTCCTTGCATTATGCCTCTGGTAGTCATATGCACCTACATTTGCAATTTGGAAGAACTGGGAAGAGCCAGAGCTTGAATTTTTTTAGTGCTTGCCAGATGGCCATGCTAGCAATAGCTTTTTTATATTACATAGGCCAATAGCTACCTCAGCTCCACATCAGACTTTGTTCTTTTACTTAGGTATAGACAGATGAAATAATGTGTGATACTTTCTCTAGAGTTACTTCTCTTTTGTAGGCTAACCTCTGCCAAACCAGAAGAATAATTTGGCCAGTAGTTTGGGGTTAGAGACAAGAAGGAATATGAAACAATACCTGTACACCAAATCTACAATCTCTGCCCAGCTAAAACTGCATCAGTCCATTCACTCCGCCAGTAGCGTTGAAGGATCACATCATTTATACATAAAGCTTCGTCAGTGTGCAAGTTAGCAGATAAAAATACATTAAATATGGACTCACCCTGAAAAGTATTACAGTCTTTTACTTACAGTTGCATCCATAAAATGTATTCCAACTAAAAACTGTGAAGACTCTTTCAAAAAAATCTGAGCTTATTGCATTAGGCTACACCTTAAACACCAAAACAATTAAAATGTTGTCTGCAAGTAAAATGTACTGTGTCCAATAAAAATTTCTATATGTAGCCCTCACTTGGAAGTGGTGAGCTCTCTCTAACAAATTAAGAATTCTGTGGTTAATTTATTACGTTTTCTTCTCCATGGGCTTAAAAAATGAATAGTCTAGTGATTTCGATCAGTTTTGTACCTGCCTCTTGCAAAGCTAAATTTGGGCAGAGTCTGGCTTGCCATTTATTTTTCTTTTATCTTACAGTAAACAACTATGTTCCAAGACTGAAAAAGCAATTGTACTTCATTTTATCTTTGCTACAGGGAAGGAGTGGGTAAGTTGACAGAAGTTGTAGAGCTATTGTGGTAGAGGGCTTCCAGCTTTGAGATTTCTGGACTCTGTTCTGAATGTTGTAAAGTAGGGGAGAGCAGAAAGCAAGTGATGCAGTGCCTTGAAGAAAACCAAACCAAACCAAACCAAACCAAACCAAGTCCCTCACTCAGCTTAGTGTGTCTCAGGTGATTATCTTCGGCTGCTGAGCCACTCATCGATGCTGTGCTCCACAAGGTGCTACCTCGTATGCCCAATGTGAACATTTTGTTCTGCGTTCAGCTGCAGAGTCTTTATTTGGGAGACATTTGAAGGGATCCCCTTCCTTATCTCCAGTGACTATCTTCTAAAATGCACAAGGTTTTTTTGTCTTCTTTAGTGCAGATATTTTTAAGCCAGTGCTGTTGCAGACGATATCTTTCTCCCTTAAACCCTTTATGCAAAAGCTTTTGTATGCTTGAGAAAGGAGTTTAGTTTGATGTAAAAATATGTTCAGTCCTCCTGGACAATTATTTTAGCAGTTCACACCCTGTCAAGGGACAACTGCACAGAAGATATTTTGTTTTCCTTTTTCTCCATTTTGAGTAGGTCTGCATCACGTTCCTATTGTGTTTTAAGATAATAGTTTGTTTTCCTCTGTACGGGAAAAAAAAAACCAAAACAGTGATGGGAAGATGGGAGGAAATGTCATAATAAAAATTTGTGTATGAAATATAGCATCTCCTCTCTCAATTTGATTTCAAATAGAAACACCTGTTGATAGTTCAGATTATGTCCTAAATCACTTTGCTTTTGGTACACAAAAATGGCAAGAATTAATATAGTCATTCTTGTACATTCTTACAAAGTTTTATTAGTTTTATTAGTGAGAATGGTGAGTTTCCCAAAATTTGAAAAAGATTTGCTTATAACCATGAAAAGGTTTTAGTATGTCTAATCTGAGTCAGTTGACTTTCAGGACTAGAGGATGGTTGATACCAGCCTATAATTAACACTGAGTTATTGCATATTATTTTTTATTTTTTTAATTTTGAAACATGCTAGTGAAAATATCTTTTAAGACAGTTTATCGCTTTCTGAGAATCCTGTACAGTTGAAAGCCTGGGATTCAACATGCTTTTTTTTTAAAGAAAGTTGAAGAATAAAAAATATAGCTCTATATGCTATACACGGTTGATAATGATAGAAGGTAGTGTATCACATAGGAAGAATATTTTATTGGGAGCATTTATGAATCACACCGACTGCATTGCTGGTGAGTGACTGGCACCAGGCTGATTCCCAAGGAAAAGAGGGGGTTTGGGATACTCTCAGCATTCACCTTTTGTTGGCCAGTTGGCAACATAATGCAGGCAATGCTAATGTAAACTTCATGGATTATATTAGGTCTGGGATTGCCGTTTGGGTTTGTTTCATGTTACAGTACGCACTCCATATAAAAGTGCAGTGCAAAAGCACTATTCAGTGAGGTGTATGACACAAAGCATACTCACATATGTTATGTGATATGTGTAAATTTCCCATCTGGGTGGTGGAGCGGAAGGGTGATGTTTTTAAATAATAAGTTCCTTGCTTTTCACGTTTGCCTGCTAAAAGTAGAAAACATAGAAAACAGTACTGCATCTTATACCAGTGCTCAGAATTTAGGAGGAAAATGAACTTCTCCCATATGTGGCACAAAGTTTCTTTGTAGAGAAACAAAACAACTCTTATTTGGGAAACCTGATGCAAAAGTTGGAGTACTGAGATTGCAGTAGGCAAATCCTCTATGGCATCAGCTATGAAATCTATTTAACACCAGGCCCTCATCAGCTAATATAATTCTCTTCATTCTCTCCATCTCTCCTAGCTATTAAGATAAATTTTTCTGGAGTCACATCTCCTCTTTTTTTCTGCCCCCCTCCCGCCCCCACCCCGGCTAAAGATGAGAATGTGTATTGAGAAACAATTTCAGGGCCATAAGACAGGGGCTATGATGGTGGAGGTGATGCAGTGCGAGTGTCCCTTCCTTCCCTCCTGAGAGTACGAGTTGTTTTGTCAGGCATCCCTGTGTTGCCTTGGCACGACCACACATTACTGCAGATAGGAGTGCATCCTTATGGCCTTGGTCTTTTCTTCCGGGCATTTATTAAAGGCTGCTTTACCAAAAGGAGATGCTGGGCTACGTGGGTGTTAGTTTTGAGCCACTACGTCTTATTTTTATATTCTATTCTATGATATTCTATTTTTATGGTAGAGTTTAGGAGCAATTCTTGCTGGGGGGGAGGCAAGAAGGGCTGAATCCTTTACTGAATGGCATACCTTGGGAAATGCAAACATTTCTGTGATTTTAGATACAGGATTAACACATAACAACTCTTACTCCTTGTGGTTCCTGGGTATGGAGCAAGAATGACAAACTCTGGCTCAATTCTGGCATTCATATTAGCTAAATAAGCTCAGGATTTACAAAGCTGACAGAACCCCAGAAAGACTCGTCCTGCCTCTCAAGTCATGATCAAGGTACACTAAGAAGAGGGCTGCAGGCCTTGGAGATCAGACACTCTACCTTTAGACATTTCTATACCAAAGGTAGAGGAGGCAAGACAGAAGAAGGGATTGAGGTCTGCATGACAATTTACTTCTCAGAGCGATGCTTCATTAGTTCCCTGCTCTGAGAGTTGCTATACTGCGGTGGTTTAGACAGTGACAGGTAAGGTAAAGCGTCCTTGCTAAGCAGCGTAAATTCAACAGAGGTTTTTTTCAGCCTGAAGGATTCCACCAAGGGCTGGACAGTTTTATCTTCAAAAGGGAAATATTAAACAGAATTGTAAAAATTTCTGTTTCAGTAGCACAACTCTGGCAGTATTTTTGTCTCGTAGTCCCGGAACGCCCACTAAATGGTGGCTATGCTATGGCATTGCTGAAAATAAATCCCAGCCTCTTGTGGGGATTCTTTGGACATAGCAGCTTGCAAGGTTGTCTATGGGTAGTCATGAACAGCAAGAATTCTCCAGTGTGCATGTTTGCTAGCAAATGAAATACAGGAGTAAGTTAGAAATTATGCTTATTTCATAACATAGTGAAGTAAGGATATAAAATGGACACAAGTATACAATCTAACTGTTTCTTGGGAATTATTAGGGGATAATTTGTCTTTTCTCACAATTAAATTCAGGGATTTCTTTTTGAGAAAGGGATGCTTAATTTATCTGAAAAAGTATATATCTGTGTTCTTGCTGTTAATGTGTATTATGGTAGGAATTACAGCATTATAATTGAAATGCTTCAGTGGCTTTTTGCATAATTTGGGAATATATAAGTTACTGCAACCCTGGGCAGCACAGGCTTAATAAGCATCATTATACATCATTATTTTTCTTGGTAGAAAGTGAAGAAGTTGTATCAGTGGGGATTTTGTAGTATTTTAATAATAGGTAACTTTTGCTTACTGCTTTAAGAAACTTTAAAATCACATTTTAAATATTTTTTAAAATCACATTTTATATATACTGTGTTGTATGGTTGCATCGTTACCAAAGAACGACAACATAAGAAGAGACAAGAAGCAGATTCTTCCAATAGATAAGAATACTGTGAAATGGAGCAACACAAGTGTCAACTATATCTAATCTAGCGAAGTGGTGCATCTTTGCAAAAAACCCCGGTGTATGTCACGTAATGCCTTTTCAGAGATGGGCTTGTATATCTAAGGCGCTTGTGGAAATAGTTTGACACTGAGCTCACTGTATTTTTACACAATGCAGGATTTTATTTTAAACTTATGTTTAAGTAGCTTATTGCTACTAAAGGTGAACAAATGTGTACACCAAGATTAAAACAGGCAATGAGACTAACTTAATCTGCCTCACATAGAGATGCCCTTCAACCAATTTCTTTTTGTGGGGGCACACAACACTAGGAATATACGCATCATGGAAAGTGTATTTGCTTCGTGTTTTACAACCACAAGCCTTTGAGAGTTTACTATAAGACTAATGCCTGTTATTTTCATTAAAGCACTAGGCTGGTGTATTTTGTCTCTGTGTGAGCATGTAAGAATGGTGACCGTCCCTCGAGGAGGCTGAGATCCCACTGTTCCTGGAAACGGGGACAAACCTTGGGAGCATCCCCTGGGAATGATAATGGAATGAATGGGTGCACTGATATTTCGCTTTGACAAGTCACTTAGCCTACTTCTGTTTTCCCATCTATAACACATATTTTATATCCATATGTTCTTCTTTTTAATACAAGCAGCTAGTGAAAGCTTGGGGTCTGCAAAGTTATTTCTGTTAGGAAGGAAGATGTGACAAGTCGGGTGTGTTTGATTGCCAGCATGTTTATTTTTAAAGAAGGTACAAATTTGTGAGGAATCCATCTTTGAATGAAGGAGGGACTGCCTTGAAGGGCAGCTTTCTGGCTCATAGCCCTCTTGGTTTTGAAACAAAACTTCCTCAAAGTACTTTTCCCTTCCTTGATCATTTCCCAGTGCTTTCAGCTCACCAGCCGTCTGGCTGCGGTGCCAGCTCTGGCGGCAGGGCTTCTCGCTGGCACAGGCACACCCTCTCTCCCCAGCCCGCCGGCGCTTCTCAGCAGCCTTGCAGACACTTCTGTTTGAAATTCTTTACTGATTTCATTCATGCTGTTATTTTGGTTAACTGTCAGCTTTTTGAGGAAATTTGTCCCAGCCTATTTGTATAAATATTTTAACACTCCGCATTTTTTAATCTTGCCTGAGTTACTTTCAGGGGCGGAGGGATGTGTTATACCATTTGTCCACAAATTACATGGATTAGTTGAGGTTTTTTGTTGTCTTTAATATCCACCATTAAAATTTCCTATTACAAAAAACCAACAAAACAAACAGAACATTTTCTAAGTGCTATAAATTCAGGAGACTAGCAGTTCATGTTCTTGCTTCACCATTTATTATTTAATGCCTTTTGATTGTGTGAATGTAACTCCTTTCTAAGGAAAACTGTCCCGGCTTTGGCATTTATACCTCATAGTACAGTTGATGCAGGCCCTGGACTGTTTGTGTTGCTTCTTCTCAGCCATTCTCCATCTGAGTCAGGTGTGGTAGTCATGCTTTTTTCCAACGAGACTTCACTGACCGACAGCATCTTGCAGTATTATCTCTGGTATTTTCCCACAAGCACTTTCATGCAAGTTTTTCCAACTTCCTATTTATCAGACGTCATCCTTGTGTTCACCAATACAGAGTTGCCTCACTTTCCTTCCCAGCTAAGTTAAACTCTTTTAAGGTGAACAAGGGTTTCAGACTTCTGCTTCCAAATATAGACTGCTTCCCCTGTTTGACCTTTTTTACATTTGAGGGTTACCTGATATTCGTAGTAATCTTTCAGCCTGATAAAGCTGCACAGCTTTGTAGTCTCTATAAATCTTTCCACTGTTCATGAGCAGTTCTTGATTATTAGCTTATATTTTAATTATTTCTATTTGTGGCCAGATTACATAATTACCACATCTGACATAGTAACTGGAGGCTTCAGTAACTAGTGACTTTTCACAAAATATTGAAGAAAAAGTCTGAGTCACGGAAGTTTCCATATTAAATCTCCCTTTTCAGTTTGTATTAAAATGGAGAGAAATGTCCATGAAGACATAGTGACTGAAGACATTCTTTCAACTCTATATAAATAAATCCTAAATTAGAATAATATTTGCTATTTTCCGAACTGATTCTTTTTTTGATTATTTTATTGTGAAATATTTGTAAATATTAACTAAAAGACTAGTTGGAACTTTGTGAAACATACTATGTTTATCTTTGTATAGTAAAAATATCTTTATATAGTAAAAACTAAAATACTTTAAATAGTGAAAGTAGAAGAGTATTTACTTTAAATAGTAAATGTAAAATATCTTTATATAGTAAAAATAATATTTTTTAAAAATGCAGTATTTTCCTTTCTCGTAAGAAGCTTTGGATAATTTTAAATAATTTGTATCTTCTCCAACTACTTAAATTTTCCAGTGATTTTCCATGCCTTGTCAAAGGCATGGAAGCATTTCAATCCTTTGTCAAAAGGATTTAGAAGTCCAAATAAATTTTGCCAACTGGTTTTCTTTTATCCATTTTATCCATTACCATGTGTATGCAGTATGACCCACTTTGAGAAGTGTATCAGATGAGAAAGAGTTACGTAAAGTGCTATACTACAGACTAAACCACTGTCTAAATGTATCTTCAAGCACCATAACTGAAAGTGGGACTTTTCAGATCCCTTTATATTAAATTGATTAATAATACATCATGTTAAAATGAATTTTTCATGGTTTGGGAGCTAATGTTCTCAATTATTCAGCAATGCAAAATGTTGGAAACTTGCATATAAACAGCATACAAGAGTTGATCCATGAAATATTTCTTTAGAAAACACAATGATAAGATTTTTTTTTTTTTAATATGCTAGAACATTGCTTTATTTTTTCTAAAAATATTTACTTTTGGTGGTAAAAATGAAGTCTGAAATGGAATTGGCCATATATATCTAGCATAAACATCCTGTCTATTACAGCAACAGCACACACTTTAGATTAATCATTGTATATTCACAATTTTACCATATTTTACATCTTCAATGCTATAAAACAAAACTTTTGTTCCATAGCTAACATCATAGTTTCTGGAAGTCATTTGTAATGCTGTAATAGGAAGTTCTATTGTCTTTTGAAAAGCTTAAGAAATTTTTTGAGCTTTCCGTTAATAAATATTGATGTTACACGCCTTGAATCCTTCCTGGACTGTGAATCCAAGTCATAATCCTTGTACTTAAAACTTGGAATGTTCTAGTTGAGTTGAATTTCAAAAATTCAGAAATTGTAAATCCTTAAAAATATGTCCAAAAAGGATACTTTGTGTTTCCAAAGGTTGTTTAGTCAGTTGTTTTTAATGCATATCTTCAGTTAGGATTAAAGATTTTTCACAGATGTTCTAAATATGACTGATTATATTGGAAGACAAATTGTTACTAGTCCAGGTACTAATCTCAGTAATAGCTGTATAATTTCAGTGTGTCCCATCATGAAGTAGTAGCAGTCCTCTGCATTGTGCTATTGAACATAATTTGTTTTCATTCTTTGCAGTTGAAAATGGGTAAGGGCACTAAGGCATGCTCCAAGGCATTCAGTATTTCTCAACATTTGGCCTGTAGAAATGAGAGGTGGGAAACACTTGTGAGGTTGTCTAAATCATCTTTGTATTCTTCATGGGCAGTTCCCTAGGGTTTATTTTTTGAGAACAAATCACATGATTACTTCCTGCGTGGAGGTAACCCCCCTTTAACCTTGGTGGGGAGTTAAAATGTAAAGTGATTGCAAGCTTCAACCTGTACTGTGTCCAGCACCATTTTAAGTGACTCAAGATTAGGGCCTCCATGTGTGGTAATAGTGGTGGCTAATTTTTCTAAATGATTCTCTATTCATATCCTGTATGAAGTAAGAACCTTATTTCTCCTTTTCCACCCTTCCTAGATAAATTATGTAGCTGAGTTTACAGGTACGGTACGCTGCCACTCAGTAGCCTTATTTCTAGACCATATTCTCCATGGTGTGATCTTTGCACCTGTAGAAAGTTCAGTCAGAGTCTTTCATATTACCCGTGGACATAGAGGGCACACTCACATACCATATGTTTTAAAACTCATGTGAAAACAATGAAGGAATTGAAGCAAAGGTACTCTCTGCACGAGTATTTCTCAATATAAACAAAATTCGGATAATTCTCCATTTTTCCTTCTTCAAAATTGCTGCTCTTGACCTCATTAAGGTATTTGCTGTGCACCAGCGAGATGTTTTATCAACCAGGAACTGTGATGTTCACAGACACCCATCACTATAACTGTCTAGAGTTTTTTGGCTTGTTTCATTGCGTTTATTTTTTTGTCTCTGAGAATCATAAAATTGTTTAGAGCAACTGGAGAAAAATCCACTTGAATTCTAGGAACCATGCTTACTTTTTTCAGCATACAAATATAGAGATAAGTGATATGGGTTTGAGAAAAAAGTGCCTTTCTCTGAGAATAGGAAGACAGGTAGGGAGCTTATCCTGCATGACCCCTATTCAGCATCAAAGATTGATGGAGAAATTATTGGTAATGGCATCATCTCTATTTATTAAACTGATTAATCTGCATCGAAAGAGCTCTATTGCATGTAATTAACCATCACCGTGTGCCTGAGCAGAGGATTGTTACGGGTTGCATTACTGGATTTGCAATGTGCTTCCTGCATTATTGGAAGGGAATCACAATAACTTTCCGTGTTTCTGTTTTCCTCTTTAGAAGAATGATCACCAAGGTCTTGAAAAAAAAAAGTCAGATTTCCCATGAGCAAGAATGAGTTGTTTCCTGGAGAAACAAAGATGCATCCATTTTTTTAACTATTGTTTCCTGTGAGACAGGGTCTGAGGGGGAGAATTAATACCACCCCTGACTCAGCCTGTTGGGATCTCTCTTAGTGGGTGTTCTGAATTGGAAAATATTTTTAGTGCATAAAAAACACTATAACTTTGAGACGTGAATTTTTTGTCTATCCATCCCTCAAATTTATTAATGATGAAAGAAAATTATTTCCCTTTTTTTAATGTACCCATTTCACAGACAAATAGTGGATGCATAGATAGATGGAGACCCAGGTGTCTGGGCATCAGTAGCCTGCCCCATTCCACACAGGAGAATCTGTTGAGAAACAGCATTTAACCCACAGCATCAAGGACTCAAATGCAGACACTGGGTCATTCTCAACTTTGCTATCATCAATCCTTCTATCATGCTTTGCCATCAAATCCCTCTTCCCTCAATATATTCCATTGCTATACTGTTACTAGAGCTGATTCTCAAGCGCAGATTTAAAATTGAGATTGCATGAGTGAGAACTGGCCACAGTATCCACTGATGCCTATTTATCTTGGGCAAGATCTGTTAGCTCTGTAACATTTGTCAAAGCTCTGTTGGCAATGTAATCTAGAGCAATCATTTCTCTTCTGTCACTGCAAATTCTGCCTGGGAATCTGTAAACCTAAAGCAGACTTCTTGGAGAGCAGTGCTGAGCGAAAACTGAAAGACTGGGAACTGCTGAACGTCAGCAAAGGTTATGCAGTCATTTCTCATGTCACTTTGACAGGCTTGCCACTCGCACGAGAGCCAGGAGCAAGGGAGAAGTGCAGAACAGGGATCCAAGGGTACATGGGAGAGCAGGGAAATGCACCATTAATCAAAGGCTTGCGGGCAGCACATGGGAAAGCTCTGTGTTTCAAAGTGGGGTGACCTTTAGGAAGTATCTAGTTAAGCAATGTGATTAATGTTCTATGTTCATTGCTTAATCAGTTGCATTATTTATGGTGAAAGTGGGTACAAATAAATAAAAGCAAAGTTAAAAGGAACAGCTTTTTAAAGGCAACAGTGAAGTGATTCTGTTCAGTTGCTAGTTCTGTTTGTGAGAGTTAGGACAATCAATATCTACCTCGCGGATCTTCAGAGCACGCTTTTTTGATGATGCTGATAGGCACTGTGTACACAGCAAAATTATATTAAATTGATTGAAGAGCTAGTGATACATTTTATCTCCCTAGTGATTCATGAGATCTTTTATAGTATAAACTGTAAAATCACTGAACCTCAGGTTAAATATTCAGTGTGATTTGGGGTGTTTTAGTCATAAAAATCCTATTAAGAGAGAAAGGGATCATACAGCTAAACCCCTGTAAATGACACTGAACAGTTACCTCTAGTGTCCTGTAATGATCTTAATAATGGAGAAGTCATTTGATATTCATTGTCAAGCCATTGATCATAATGGATTCATTCATTATTAATGTGGCTATAGCACAGTGTTGAAAGACCTGTTGCAATGTGAGCAGGATGCAGAGGAAATCTTGAGGTAGCTTGAGATCAATAGTCCTACCTGCTGTGCCAGGAGTATTGTTAGAGAGGAAGTTAAAGGATATCAGTGGTTGACTCTTCAATAAGCTCAAAGAGAAAAAAAATTGAAATTGCTAGAAGATATTGAAGCTGTATCAGGAACCTAAATCCTCCAGGCTCAGATATTACCATCGTAAATCGACACAGACTGCTACCCATCATCATTATTGGTTTGAAGATCAAACGGCAGCTTTGGTAACTTGAAAGCCAGACAGCTGGAGGCAGCTAGACTAGAAGGTATAAAAGGGCCTTTGGGGACAGAAAGTGACCCTTTGAACAGCTCTGAACATGCCCGTTATCACCCACTGTGATGCAAAGTAACTGTCCCTTTAACCCAAAGGGCCATTGCTAATTGAAAGCTCTACCTTTCATGTTCCAGATGATGTTCCTGTATCCCATTTACTAATCCAATCTGCTTTTCAAGTATCTCCGCTCTACTTAGCTTTGTAATTATTCTTACCTTTCCGTATCACCTTGGGTATGGATGAAGAAACACTCAACCATACTACCTCCTACAGTAACTTATTGTACTTCCAAAAGAGTTGTAGGATGCAGTAAATCAATACTCCCTTTCTAGGCATCACCCCTTGTGCTTCCCAGTTGTATGATTGCTCCTTGCTTTGCTAGGGGGCAGAAAGGCAGACTTGGTTATTCAGCGAGTGGCTAACAGGTCATGGATTTACTCCTCATGTCTTTCTCTGGTGTATCCAGAGCTCTGAAAAGGCTTTAAACAACAGTATCCATGGTGTCAGTTAACTAACTAAAGAAATGTCATTTTCTCATCAGTAGCTCACCTCCAATTTTTTTTGTCTTTTCAGATGATTATATATTTATTTGTTTGTTTGTTAATGCTGTTGGGAACAACTAGACCTTGTTAAAAGTAGCAATGGAGGAAGTTCCTTTTCTTTGATGTACTTTGCTCAGTAGTCCTTTTAAGCATAGAGTTAACTTTGTTCGTCATTGTGGTGAGTTGTTGGAATGTTACTGATGTTTTCTGTGCCACGTCTTTGACTGGTGTGAGCTAGCTGTAAGCTGAGCATTTGACTCTTTTATTTTCTGCTTTCAGTGAAACCATATGCACCAGGGATTGTGCTGACATTTAGTGTTTGTTTCTTCTAGAAACACCTTTTTTTCTTCTGTATCTGGAAGCATGGGAGAGCTTCTAGAGTGGTAAAGAGCACCACTCTTCAAGCAGGTGGACTATGAAGAAATTAGAACTGGGTTTGAAACTGGCATGTGGTGGCTTTTTACCACATAATCCTAAGGAAAATGTTACTTTGTCTCATTTTTTGATCAGAAGAAAGCAGTGCTCCTTTCTGTACTATTCTTTCTCTTGTGTTCTCCTTAAAATACTAATCAGTCAGGACTTATTGGTCACCACCAGTTTTCAAGACGACTGAACTCCATTTTCTCAGCCTTTCTGCCTTTGTTATCGCAGGATCACATTGCTTTCAAATGAGTACTGTTCATCCTAATGCTATGGCCCACCTTCAGTTTTTGTAATTTGTGTAGCTTGAGAATGTAGAATATTATTTAAGTTAAAGCAGAAATGTCATTTCATGTGCAGTGGATGTAAATCTTCAGTAAGTTAAGCAAAATCCATAGGAAATGTTGCCCGTTCAGCTGAACTCAAACATGCCCCGCAGTTGAGATGTTCTAAGCGTTCTTCAGAGGAATGTGCACAGGTATCTTTATAACTCTTTGAATATACTTCTGGTTTTTCAGCACTCAGATCTTACTTATGTTACAGCAAGTATTATTCCCTTTAACAACTTCTCCTTTTCTGACCAAAGACAGTGAATAATTAAAGCAGTCTTGATACAGTCAAAAAGCATGTTGTCAGTTCATTTCAGAGAAACTTAGATGTTTTTCTCTCCCTGCTCTTTAAGCAAAGATGTTTTCATACAAGAGCAATAAAATAAATATCTAGCAGGATTTTAAGGCTGCAGAACAGCAAAGCAGCAGGCTGAAGAAGATTGCCAAGGGCAATTCATACCTTAAATATTAAAACAAATAATAATTTTCTTCATACTGTGATAAAGAATGGCTATCTTAATGCAGTTGTGCTGGGTGTGAGACAGTAAAAGTCATCTCTTGATTTCTCCCCTTATGTTTTCAGGAGTATACAACAACATGTTATAGCCCAGCACCAACAGCCAAAATATGATGTTTTTTTAAATAATACTCAGCTCTGAAATGCCATAGAAATCAGTGCAAATCAATTGATTCATATGTAAAGCAGCCCTGTATACAGGTAGAAACCTAATAAATGGTGTCTAAACATAAATACTTTAAAATAATAAAAAACAAATATAATAATAAAATAAAAAAGTACAACTTCTCTTTCATTTAACTAAATGTTAGTATGTGAAAATTTTAAGTGGCTATCAAGATAACTAAAAATAAAAATGTCTTTTAAGAAATAAAATCCATACCCATTTTAAGCAAGCTTGAAGCTAGGGTGGTAATGACATAGTTCTGTAAATGCAGGAGTTGAAATAATTCTCCAAAAGCTGCTGTTTCAACATTCCTGGACAGAAAACACAGCCATGCATCAATTCATAAACTTGTTCTCTTGCATCCCTGCACTTCTGCCATCTGTTAAAGTGGCATTTTGCCCACTTAGGAAATACTGTTTCATTTTCTGCCATGTACAAATATTGACTTGCTTTCTGGAGAAATCTTGAAAAAATACAGCTATTCTTTCTGTTGTTTTCTTCGCACACATTTTACCTTTTCAGTCACTATCACTGTATGCTTCCATTGGAAGTAAAATAGATATTTCAGTCTTAGTCTTTTTCCCATTTGCCAAAATCTTTTCTGAGCATCCTATTTTCAGCTGCCTCTGGGTTACCAAGAATTCCACAGGTTCGATGCTACTGGCTGTTCAGCTGGTGTTTTCAGAGTTTAAACATAAACCTTGGCTTATCTTTTACCTGGCCACAAAAGGATGAGACACAACCCCTGTCGCTATGCTCCCCGAAAGTCAGCTGACAACCTGTCCATGCCAATGTGTCCATCAATGTATCTGAAACAAAAAGGTGTGTGAACTTTCTCTTGTAGAAGCTCCCAGACAGATTTCTTAATCTTAGGGATGACAATGATGAATATTCATGCTATTTTGCTGAGCCCCAAGCATTTGCCTTAACCTCCTAATTAGAATTCCTGATGTTGTAATGCCTGTGAAAGCTGAGTGACCTGTGTTGTTCTCTACTCAATCGCGTTCTTGCACTCTCCAAGTTACTGGCTCCACATTTGGTAGTAAATTGCATGAAATAATTTCCAAAGCTCTCATATCAAATTAAAAACGGTGACAGCTGAACAGGTAGCTTGCATATGGCTCTCATGAGGTCTCTTCATCACAGTGCTGAACTTACACTTGAATAAAGAAATGCCTAGAGGGACAGTAATGCCCCCTATAGAAAAGTAACATACACAGGAATATTTGCATGCTGTGTGCAGTGCATGCCAAATGTGGGGAGTAAAACCAAGGTTTCACAAGTGCCTGTGTGATCTGTGAGTGCAAGGGGAGCTGAGAGGCCCCAGCAGGAATGGGCTCACCAGGAAATGTCAGTCAGCCACAGAGCAGCTTCTGTTGTGAGTTTAAGTTTCAGTGACATAATTTGCTTGTTTACCCTAGAGGATCAAATTTGACTGACGACTTATGGAAGTTTCCTTGAGATCAATGACAGGTATTTTTAATTAGAGGAAAAGATGCTGTGGAAGCTGAGTGAGGAGCTGCGGCTCTCTTTGTGTCAGTGGAATTCCTCTCTTTATACCATCTGCATTGCACAAAGGGACTGCGAGAAGTATTGCAGTAGGGCAAAGCCCTGGCTGCGCTGGAAGTTGCAGCCTCTTGGTTTTCATGTCCATTTCCAGGTAAATGTTACCAAGAGTAGTGTCAAACAACAGGGACTGAAAGGATGGACTTAATTTTAAAATATTTCATGGGAATGGCTGCAAACCAAGAAGTGGTTGGCGCACATACCAGGCTAGTAAGAAGATGGGTCTGTTTTAGGGATTGGTTAGAGTAAAATTTTATACATGAAAAAAGAAGGCTGATAACCGGAGAAGCTAAGAGAAGTGACCTGGGATCATGACCTCCTTGCAGGGTCTTCTTTCCCCTGCAGATCCTACTGCTTCTTTTGCACATTAAAGCTGTCTGTCCACTCCACCTGCCATCAGTCATCCTGCTACACGTGCTTGCTCTTGCTTTTTCCAGCTCCAGACTCATTCTTTCTGCCTGTCATTCCCATACCAATTTGTCAGAGGTATATCATTTGCACACAGGGAGATTCTCATTTGCAGTTATTAATACAAAAATGCAAAAAGAGAAGTTGGTTCAATAATATGTAACAGAAAGGCCCTTTAAAATTTGCTGGTCACTGTAGCTATTTACGGAAGACTTTGCACTAACTGTGGTAAAGATCAGTATTTAATTTATGCCTGGTAAGAAGTTTGGCAGACAAGCGCAGATATGGTATGTTTATTATAGGTGTAACTGAAAAATGTTTAGCAGCATCACAGTATTATGTATATTTATATTTTTAGTTACATTATATATATTTATATACATATATATACTCTGTATGTAAACACACACATAAAAATGGCTTTGTGTTTCCTAAAGATACATAAACAATCTACACAGCATATAAATCAGTTGATGCTGTACTGTAGCCTTTTAAAATAACTGTAGCTGCACTTGGAGCAGCTTTTGGAAACACATTTGAAATAGAATACAATCTAAATAATTTCTGTTCCTTAAATAGAAATATTTGGTATGTACTCGTGTGTTTATGCATATGCATACACACGTGCATATCTATGTATTTATAAGTGCATCGTTAATTAGGTCTACCCTTAAAGAGAGGTTTTCTCAGAACCAGGCTCTAAAATCCCTGTTAGTTCCCTTTAACCATTTGACAGGAGCGCGCGTTCATCCACGACCATTGTATATATGAAGGCAGTAAACAGTGTTTCTGACAATGGCAAGAAATAATTCTCCAGAATGCAAGGACAGGCCCTTTCTTTGGGAAACAGCTACTGTAGGTAAATTTTTAGAGGTCATTTTTGCAGAGGTGACTCATTCCTAACTGCCAGCCCCCCATTTTCACTTAGTGCACAGCTGGAATGGGAACTTGACTGAGCAATGAGCAGATCTTTTCGAATATATCTGGTGGGCCAAACACATCTTGGTGTTTTTCATATGCTTGCACAGCATGCAGTTGCAGGCATGAAGTAATATCAGTGATTTGTTCTTCCCCTTCCAACTACACTTAATTTATATGAAAAAAAAAATCCTGCAAAATACTGACATTCGTGAAAATAGCTTTTTGAGATTCACTCTCTTCTCTCATTTTGGTTTATATTCTGTCCGCTGGGATTGTCAGTATTTAAAATGAAATCCTTACTCACATTTCAATAAAATGTCACACTAGTGACTGTTATGCAAGTAACAATAATGGTAATAAAGTGATAAAGTTCATGGACTGAGAAGACCATGAATTGAAAAATGACAACTTGAGATGGAACAACTAGATAAAGGACAAACGTGAGATGTACTGTGATCGGACTATCAGTCTACCATTAGTGTAGCTAATGAAGTAGAAGGACCAGATTTAGGAAGCAGGTCGAAAGCTATGGATGTAGGGAAATGAGTACTTTGAACAGTTGCTGTCTGAAAAGAAAGAATTTCCTAAATGCACTGTAGTAGAACTAGAAAATAATTTTCAGTTTGGATGACAATAACTCTCAGTACAGTTTATTTTAATGGTTCAGGGATGGTAACAATATAGATTTTTTTCTGATAAGTTCTATTACTATGAGGTACAGAGCAAATAGAAAGTTGTCTTCATGCAAGTGAGTGTGAATATATATATCTCCATTTTGCTGTCTTGGCAACAGTGAAAGTTACTAACTCGTGCCAGTTAAGAGTTATGTTTTTGTTTCTGCTGCAAGAAGTTTTCATATAACTGTGCAAGATAAAAAAATAAATTAATAATAGCAATAATAAATTCTTTTTATAAATGCATCTTAGGAATGTTGTCTCTTTCTGACATGTGCAAAACAATTATTTAACAACTGATATAGAAAATTATAGCTATACCATGTAGGCTATTAGAGAATTATTTCAAATTAAATTTTCCTATGCTTTAAACCACATAGCCCTCCATATTCTGCTTTCAGTTGCAATGGTTCTATTATATTAATATAACTATGATAACCAAGAGAAAACTATACCTAGCAATATTTAGCAAGGTATTATTGAGTCACTTTGAGTAGTTTTTCTGATACAATTTAAAAAAAAAAATTCAAATCATGTTAAAGTACACGGCTTTCTCTATGAAATAGTTTGTCAGATTTCAGTGACATATTTTCAATATATTGATAGGATATGGAATTATGAAAATCAATGTATATAACATATATTTACATAGGTTTTCTTTTGGAAGGGAACTCGTATCACTGTTTCTTGCTAAATGTGGTTTTGAAAAACCAGACAGATCATTACTGAATATCTTTCAGCGTGTTGCTTTGGAAGTAAACACATATATAGTTATTTTACATCATTTGAATATGTGATGTCCAAAGGAATAATAAACAAAAATGTGTTACTGCTGTGCATAGTACACTGGAACCTGATAGGCTTTAGAGAGCGAGCACAAAAATTTTCATATTGGAATACTCAAGCACACTGCCCAATGTGCTCATTAAAATACCTAAATTAGATCATTCTTCCAGAATACAGTGTATACTCCAGCACAGAGTCATTCCCTCTTTCATTAACCTAACAATAATGATTCCATGAAGTCCAAAATGTTGAAATATGTCACAGAAGACAATTAACAGAAAAATAAATTTGTTAAAGAATTATTTGGAAAGAAAATCCCAAGATATGTCCAAAGACGGGTTGTTATCTATTGCTAGAAAAATAATTGGTTATATGGTATGGAATCTCATTACAGCTAAAAATATTACAGGCACTACTTCGTTGATAAAAAACTAATCAATTTAATTTCATATAGCCTAATTAAGTTAGGAAGTATGCACCCTGTAAGAATTTGCTTGATTTTTATGTGGAGAGTGATATCTTTTAAACTGGTCTGAAGGGTCTTCAGGTGGCTTCCAAGGAAACCTGGGTCCAGTGAGAAGCTTTTTTCCACTGTGGCCAGCAGATGTGGTTGGGCATCTTTTCCATCAGCAGCCTTGCCCGTTGAAGGGGGAGCTGCCTTCTCCTCCAGGACTGTGAGGAAAGATGCAATGGGAAGGGTGTACCTCCTTCTCGGTTTCTTCTAAGTAGCTCACGTTCCTCCTTAAAACAAGATTTTGTTTAGACAATATAAACTGATTATGTTTCTAAATATATTAGTTCATGTATTGATCAATATGTCTTTAAACACAAGTATTTTCAGGGCTGATATTGACAGTGTCCTTACTGAAGTCAAGGGTGCTTAAGTAGTACTTTAGAAAAAGATCTGAATCTGTATGTGTTAAGCTATTATATATGTAGAATAACAATTTAAAAATTATATCCCCCTATTTTGGTGAACCAGATTTAACCTCAGAGGATTTATCTATAAAATGCTGCTAAATCTTTTTAGCTGTGGAAGTAGGACCATAAGAATGAAGCAAAACAAAAGAAGACTGACTGGCTTTCAGCAGCAGCAATTTATTTCTCCTGTATAAACAGGAAATATTTTCAAAGTTCCACCATTCCAGGTTTCAGAGTCACCAAGTAATATAAAGAGGTTTAACTTTGACCTCGAATGTTGCAAATCTTTTGCCATTAGGATTTCATAGGCTCAAGCCTAGATGTCAGCGGGTATTAAAGAGTCTGTCAAGGTTTAGATAAGTATCTGAACATTTTAAAGGTTACCGTAACCATACAGAATTCCAATGCATTTTTTTCCCTGGACAATATTAACAGCACATTATTACATAAGAAGCTTCATGTAGAATACTTTTTCAAACCATGTACGGCATATCTAACATCGCAAACATTTTTGTGGTTTTCACTCAAGCCTTACTCAACGCAATTGCATGGGAGTTAATCTATGAGTTAAAGCATAGACGAAGACTGCAAGCGTTTTGACTTTAATGTGCTCCTTTATCACCAATGTAATGGAATAAAACTCACACTGTTGTATGGTAATTGCCAGAAAATGACTGAGCCCTTGTAACATTATAAAATAGCTTTTGTTTACATTTTTACTGCAGGGTTTTCTTTATCATTTTGTAAGGCAATGTATATGTTAAATTGACAGTATCTACATAGCAATAGTTTACATGCCTTGATATGCTTTAAGACATGAGCATGAGTGTTCCCTGGGGCTTAGGGGGGGAAGCAGGATTATCCTTTCATTTGATATTTGTTGGCTTTATTTTTAGAAGTACTCCACAATCTTTATTGTTCATTTTTCACTTTGTTTTCAATCTTACCTGAAAGGTAGTATTTCAAGATGCCAGATGTCAGTATACCCAGTGGCAATTAACTAGAAAAACAAGTTCCTCTGTTCAGGCTTTCACATATCTGAACTGGATGATGCAGAAAAAAGTTGGGCATAGACTGAATTATATTGACATTTATTTCAGTCAGAATTCTGAAATCACCATTTTTCCAGTAAATCAGTATTGATTAAATTGATATGAGTGTAAATTTAATTGTATTAAGAATTCACGCAATTAAAAATCACTCAAGCTAATAATCTGTAATTAATCTCTCAATAATAGCATGCTGAGAATTTACATAAGATAATTCTGACACTGAATAACTTTGATCTTATGAAGTTCATATGTGTTAGACTTTAACCACTCATTATGTACCATAACTTGAATATTTTAGTTATTTGTATGTACCTAGAGAAGCACTGTAGTTCTTTTCCCCATCGTCTGTATGTGCCTAATGACATGTTCCAGTGGAAATTTTGAGGTTTAATGCCATTATATATAACTTTAAATAAATCAGTACCCTTGTGAAGGAAAGGAGGAGTACTTTGATGAGCAGCACTGTTCTTTGGAGAATAAAAAGGCAGACTGAAAGTGGTATAAAGGGAACGGCTGGTAGAAGTCAGCACACTGCAAGCAAAGGCTGGAGCTCTGTAGAACATGAATCATGACAGCCAGGTTGGATCCAAATACTGCAAAACTCATACCCTGAATCTGACTCTCAATGCTCTCAGTCAAGGCAATGTTTTAAGTAAATTTAATATTCACTATAAAGTACAAATGTAGGCACTGTCCTACAAACATCCACAAAAGATAAGCTTGAAATAAACTAGCTTCTAAATATTCTTAGTGATGTTACTGAGACTTAATAGTCCAGGTGCTGTAATGACACATTGCGCTTTTTTTTCCCCCAAAACACCCACCATGAGTTAGTTAAGAAACTGACCTGTCCTGAAACATAATGACTTATATCCATGTGCACACTTTCATTACAGAGATCAGCTGAACTATAGCAGTGTCCAACTGCATAGAGAACTTATCATTAAAACTTGGGAAAATTGTACGCTTCAAATGAGTACAGAATATTGTAGCATATTATTTCAGCACCATGAGAACTTCAGACCCAGATTCTCCCACGTAGACTTCACACTGAATATCAAATCAGAGCAGGGTACTCAATGCACTGCATTCACGTTAAACGTCTTCTGGAGCTCCAGGGTAAACACCAGCTCACATTTCTGTGGTGCCAGACAGTGTCCATGATAAGAATGAAATGATGTGGGCACAGAGTCCCGTATTCTTTAGTGTGGCAGATAAACTGAAAACACACAAGCTGCTCATGTCCAACAGAAATGTAAACTCCTTTGAAAACAACATAAATTTTTTTCTTCTATGCGGAGAAGGTAAAAAAAATTGCAAATACTAAAAATAGGTGTTTACAAGTGTTGCTTTAATTGCCTTCATAAGGTTTTTGGGTACTATAGTATGGAGCAAAAACACATCTATCCAAAATTCCCTGTAATTTCTGAGACAGTTCTGAGACATTTCAGTAAAATGAGTCATAAGTACTGATTTCTGTAGTACACGCAAATGGAAGTATACCTAAGAACACTAATTTTTCTTTCATCATCTTAGTTACACTTTGTATTTTTAATGACTTGGCCATTGTGTATTGATATTTACAGGATTGCATTCACAATTAGAATAAAACTGTTCTATTTGCATAGTGCTTTAAGGGCTGTAAAGTGGTTTATTAGTACTGTTTTTCAAACATGTTCCGAAATCCCATCATCAAACTAAAGAACATTCAAGGGTTATAGGTAAACATGAAGCTTAGGTAACCTATTCTGTCTCTAGTGAAGCTGCCAAAACTCTCTTGAGCTTATGTAAACTCTAAAAGAACTGATGATTAATCTTAAGGAGAAACAGATACCAATTTGCTAACACTTTCAAATCACAGATTCCACTTTAACATTACTTTGTAAATGCAATTAAATATGACAATCTTAGAGGAGAGAGAGCCATATGAACGATTAATTCCTCAGGTATTTTATTTAGCAATTTCTTTCTATCACTGAAATGTGGAAGAAAGGACTTATTCAGAGCATAAACTGTAATATATGATAAGTTTAATAAAACATTTTATTTAAAGTTAATACAAAGCCAGCTTTCAAACTTAGGCACTGTTGACTGCTAAGATATCAACTTACATTACAATAGACTAAGAAAACTGAAACTTTTAATATCTTGCTTAAAAAAGTCTTCAAAACAAGAGGAGGTCCTGGATGTTTTTTATGAAAGCACAAATAATTCATTTGGAGAGTTGCAGAAAACCTTAGGAGCACTGATAAAGCTGGTTCTGTTCTTCAAATCCACTGATCAGGCGAGTTTTCCCAGGAGATAGAGTAAAATCCTGGAAACTGCATACTAACTAATTATATTTTCACCTTTCACGGACTGAATAAACCCCCTAGTCCATTATAACTAGTTGGTGTTTCTGGCTTTTTGCATCTCGTGTCACGCATTTCTGCCATTTTGAAATTGCCTTTCCTGCTCTGATTTCAGGCTCTTTTCTTCTGTTGTCTCCTTGTCTGACTCTTCCTTCCATCGTGCCACCCTAACCTTTGCCTGCTGCCTCCTCTTCTATTCTCATCTCCTGTTCCGAATGAAATTACTTTCCGTTTACGTACTTCTCCTTTCGCTTTCCAAATAGCCCTCTCCAGAAGTGGCCCCTTCTTCACCATCTCCTCATTTACAAATCCTCAGAGTACCGACAAAGGTTCTTCTGAGGGTGACAATCATTTATTGCATATGCTTCAAGAGAGCACACGATCTCTGTGTAAAGACAGGTTACCACAGGTAAAGATAACCACAACTCACTGTCATTGAGTTAGGTTTCTACATATCTTGAGCTGCCTTGATCTTCACTGCAAGAGCTGCTCTTGATGCAGCTACTGTTTGCTGACTGCTTGCTAACTCCAGTAGGTCCCCCCAAGTTCAGGAGAAGCACCGTCATTCTGACCTCCTTTCTGCATCCCCCAGTTAACCTCAAAAATCCAGGCTGGTTGAAGGGTAAAAAACCTCCCCAAACTGGTTAGCAAATACGTAAATTGGTCCCTTTTTCATGTAAACAAAAAACCAACAACTCAAAAAAATCAAAACGCCACCCCCAACCCAGTTTTTTTTTATGAAGCTTTTTGTTTTAAAGGTTAAAGTAACACTGGCATATGTCTAGGAGTAAACTTTCTGTAGATGTTACTCTGTGCTTCAAAGGCCAGAAATTGTTTTATTGATGTGAATCTTGAGTGTGTAAGCAACTTTAATGTCTTAAAGAGAGAGCAATTAAATGGTAATATATACATAGTTCTCAGAATTAGAGTTTCCATCTGTGATTGTTCTGTACACTTTCTGTGCTATGGTCATTCCTTGCAGTCCTACTAGGATGAATTTGAGACACCACAGATCCTTATCAAGTCGCTGTGGCAGCTTGCTTCTGGCCCAGGGAACTTTTTCCTTCTACAGATCATCAGCGGACAAAAACTACTGGTAACCGTAGTTCT
Source organism: Dromas ardeola (assembly GCA_013398915.1). Taxonomy (NCBI): domain Eukaryota; kingdom Metazoa; phylum Chordata; class Aves; order Charadriiformes; family Dromadidae; genus Dromas; species Dromas ardeola. The sequence goes on from VYZM01006143.1 coordinate 494,009, forward strand.
TGGGAAGCATTTCTGAGGAGCGAGCATTTCAACACCATTGTTAAATTTATCACTGATATTTTAATGACATAACATATAAACCAAAGCAGTGCGCAATTTCTGCTTTGATTAAGATTGGGTTTCCAGATAGTGTAGAAGATGAACAAAATAAAAAGAAGCTTTCTGAATATTAACACTGGTTTATGCTGTACCATAAATAAGAATTTACAGTTATGAGTCAGAGAAATTAAACCATCAGATGGAATGGAAACAGGAGCGGAAATCCAATAAAGTATCATGTCTTTCCTGCTGTTTGATAAATTAGAAGTTAACATTTCCACACATGAATGTAATATGCCAAGTAAAATTATTTTAACTGCTGTCAGATATTTCTTTTATCTGTAAATACTGAGCTTTTCCATTTATAACCTATTAAATCTGTGTTCTCTCAAGCTATTGAATATGTTTATTTTAGGCCAATGCTTGCTGTGGAAACACAAAATCTGGCTCAACTCAAACCCTGTCAACTACTTTCTGAACAAGCTGTAAATTAAACCATGATATAGTAGCTCATATTGACTGTAAACAACTCTAAAATGTACTTAAACTTTTTTTCTTAGGAAAGTCATTTTACCTAGAGCGAAGTTTTCAAATACTTTTTCAGCTTCTGGATTTTTAAGTGTTGGTTCCTTGGTAGCTCATTTGTTCTCATGGCAATAGGCATGTTTTTCTTAATTATTTCTGCAGATCCCTAAACCCCAAGACCCCAAGGAATGAAAAACACAGAGGAGTGTCCCATTAAGCCACCTACCTATTACTAATTTGTTGGGTTTTTAATCACCTTTCTTCAGAGGTCAGGGTGTTAGGGGAGATGACTACCAAAGTTTTGGATATGCACATTAATCTTTTTTTCAAACTGGCAGATTTCCCTCCTCATGCCTGAGGACTGAGAGACCAGGCGCATTGCGAGTGAACGCCTTCTTACAGATTTGTTCTGCACAAAAATGTCTTGTTCAGTGAACAAGGTTTTTTAGAATATGTAATATCTGAAGTACTTGTACATGAGGTTGTGTCTTTGTTGTGGATCTTGTTTCTTCTTTTGTTTTTTTAAACTTAACTTTCCTGGTCACTGTTTTCTGGCTTTCTGTTTTATATAGCCTGAGTATATATCCCAAGCTTGTGGTGCACCGGAGTAATATCCCATGTTTGAATAAGCCAAAAGCAGGACGCCTACTTGAGCTTTACTTAGAAACACCTTTTTAGGGCACATCTTAAAAATATTCTGTAGTGAACACGTGTTTCATGCAGCGTGCACATGGGTTTGGGTGTGCATGTGCAAGTCTACTTGCATTTTCATATCAGTATCAGTGCCCTTAACTGTAGGAACATAACCTCCCGGAACTTGCTAAACACATAACAAATAGCATGCGCTATATATACTTTTACAAAGGTACCTTTACCAATAGCCACTCGTATCCATGTGGGTATTACTTCTTCAGCTTCAAAAAACTAGCACTTCTATTCATTTAGCAGCTTAGGTGATAGCACCAAATTATACATGCAACATTTCAGTCTCTGTATTCATATTAAAATGTGTACAGTTGAAATATATTTGCTCTAGACCAAAATTTTTTAAAAATAAGTATTTTATATCAAATATTATAAAGTTTATTTTTTAATAAAAACTGAAAAATGTGTCTCAATAAAAGCTTCTGGACAGCTGCAGAGTTTGACTAATCTTGAACAGTAACGCACATATGCTGCTTTTGATGTCAACATGTAAATGATTGTATTCAATCTCCCATGACACATGCAGTTATTATTGAATATTATTGAGTTCAGTTGGCACTAATATGAAATAAATTAACTGGCAAGGCCTCAGGTTGCAGCTGTGCCATTTCCCTTTTGGGCAGGTCCAGTTTCCTTTCTTTTCATATTTTTCTTCAGCAAAACACAGGGGTTTTAGCTTGTAAAAACCTTTGAGGCACAGTGTGAAACCACTTACTCCTGGGGTGAAAGGTTTTTTTAATGGACAGCAAAAGCTCACAGTATGAGCATGGTGCTGGTCTGCCTCATGAGTCATAAAAAGCAAGAAACTGTAAATGATGCATACCTTTTTAATGAGTAAATCCTAACAACAAACTTCTAATATTTGACAAGGAAGGGCAAATTTCACATTAAATCAGTTGTGTTCTTTATTTTATAGCAGTTGTTTTCAGTATAGCAATTAAAGATGTTTCAAAATTGCAAGATGCAATTATTAATTTAGTGTAATTGTGTACATAGACCACTGTAATGATATGCAAAATAAAACATCAAACATCTTCCCTCAAAAATTTTTGTGTGTTTGTAGAATATTTACTGTAGGAGCATTTCCAGTGAGATGTAACAGAACAAGGCTGAAATGACACCACAGACCTCAATCACGTGATTTTTCTTACTTAGTGCTATGTGCAATGTATTCTTTTAAGGCACCACCTTAAATGCAGCCATTTCCATCAAAGAAAATTGGAGAGCTTTAAGTCAGATGCTATATCTAAGGATATGTTTTGAGTTTATAAAAGATATTTCACTCATCTAAAATGTTTGTCTTCCAGACGATTTTTAATACAGAAGATAAATCATATTTCTGATAGCTATAATATTGTTCAGGAATAATTATTGAAAATGGGATTTTTTTTTAAGAAGCTTTTGTGTGAACACTTCCTAGGAGTATGCATTACCCAAGATGATATGTCCACATACGTTTAGGCAAAGGCCATGGTACTAGGATATCTAAAGTAGCTTTTGTGTTTCAAAAAAAGTTCAGGAAAAACTAAGACTATTTAATGAGCATAAAACTGTTTTGTATACCTGCTACACTAACTATCTTGAAAGGATATTTTTCCGTGTAACATTTGAAACGTTGTAACAAAGATGACAAAAGTAATGTTTATTAATGAATGGGATATGTTTAACTCACTGTGTTTATTAATACACTCTCAGAAAGCTAACAAGTAATGGGGTTTGCTCTGCCTTAGCAATGGGTTCACCTGGGATATAGCTAGAAAAAATGGACACAACCTGAAACACAAGATGGTGAGATCATGTCTTGGACTTGAGAATATGGGTTAATGGATGACTGCTATAGAGAAGGTGGGGTGGAGGTGGGGATTGTATCAGTAGTAATAGTTATTCCATTAGGAAATAAAGCCACAGTATTCAGGACTGTTTTGCAGATTCTTTTCTTAATTTCATCATATTCAAGAGACTGAAGTCCAAAGCTTCTTTTCCAGCGATGTGCTGGGAAATATTACTTGAGGTGTACTGTGCTTTATACTGGATGGCTTTTGCAGCTCATGCATCATCCCGTGCAAAGGAAACATGAATATATCTGTATCAATCACCCAAGTGGACTCCTCAGTGCATCCTTTATTTCTCATGTTCGGGGGAAAGCAAGGAACTGTGAAAGGGCTTGCATCAAGTTTCCGAAGTAATGCATGTGCTTTCTATTTTACTGCATGTATACAGTAGAGCTACCCCTCTGGCAGATTATTTAAGTTTTATCCTCTTTTAAATAAAATAAATTATTCTGATGAATTAAAAATTATCAGTTCCCATTTATGGAGAGGAGAGAGGTTGCTAATAATTAACAAATAATTTCTCCAGATGAAACATCTCTTAAGTCATTAAAAAAATAGAAAGTTAACTGGTTGGAATAAGAACATTTGAATGTATTCACAGTTTCCAAAATGTTATGGCTACTTTAAGTGGGAATTTATTAATGTGATTTTTAAATAATGATTTAGAAATAATTGATTTTTAAATAATTGTCCTGACTGGTTTTTAATTAATTGTCTTAAGTGGTGCTAACAATCCAAGGAAGATTTACGATGCATGTAGCAGATGGCATCTGTTTTCTTTATTTGTGTGCAGGGTATGGTGGTTGCATTTTGTTTCGGGTGGCTGGGTCCAGAGCCAGGAGGAAAGCAGGTTTCTTCCCTGGTCCTGGCTGGTCTGTGCTACATGAGGTGAATCGTGCAGGGAAAGGGACTTTTCCTCTGTCCTGAGAGCCCCAAGGCACAGGAGAGAGTGCTCCAGAGCACAAGGCAGCAGGGGCTGAGGGTGTGGGGACTCACCAAGCAGTGCCCAGACCTGAGCTCCTCAGAGGCAATAGGGCAAAGAAATCCAGATAAGCAGTTGCGAAGTAGGTATTTGTTGACTTGTTGGACTAAGATGAAGACCAGATGAAATAATCTGTCCTGCATGACTGTGATGGGTAGGGAAGATATGTACTTACAAAACCTATTATTTCTGTTCTTATTCAGAATTTTCTCTATTCTAGAAAGTTCCCTGTTGCAGTTTATGTTCAAGTAAATCCTTGCATATGCTCTTAAAGCCTTTGAGTGTGTTCAGTTGGAAAACAGACACCTCTCAAAGCCCCAGTCAACTTGTGTCCCATCCTAAGCGGCCTTTCAGAGAACCTGCTCTGTTCATTGCTCAAATTGGAGATGAGGTTCTTGGGGAGCTGAGGGGCAAGAAGGAGACAAATTTCAAAAAGCGTGTCAGAAATATCTGTCATACTTACTACTTAAGTAATGTATATTTCTGCTATCATGTTAAGTCTTTTCTAAACAACTGTGCTTAAGGTGTGTGTTGGAGAAACAAAATGTTTCCAAATAAAGTGAACAGGTAACTACAGACCAAAAGCAATTCAGAAACATTCGCTGTGGGAGTGAGAAGCTGGGACATGCCATTCGGGCCATACGGGCAAGCCCACCACTCTCTGCTTTCTGATTAGCGCATATTTAGGCAACCCCTCTGTATGCTGACATTCAGAGCTGCTGGTTTCCAAACTAACCCTTACACCTGATTGGAAAAAAGTTACTGTACCTTAGAATTCTCTGTCCTTGGCTTTCCAGCCTCCAGAGTCCTGGTCTTCATTATTTTTCTTAAAGATTTATTACCCCTGTGGAAGAAATAAGTCAAAGTGAAAAGCTGTTTCTGTTGCAAAACTGAAATCATAATTACAAATAAAGGAAAGAAAAAAACAAAAATCCAAATAGTAACTAACAAAAAAAATGGTGTTTTGTACGACTGGTATATACCAGTAAACTTGAGGGATTTCAGGGGTTATTACATCGCTCCATTATGTGGAGCATGTATTGTTAAGTTTGCCTTATTAAAATATTAAATTTTGTAAAAAATAGGAACTTTCCAGCACTGCTTTTAATGAAGGTAAAAGTACAAGAATATGCAATGTTTATATTAACACATGCTGTTATGTGCTGCTGTTTGACTTGAAAATGAAATCTTAGACTAGGTCCCCTTTTTGGAAAAATCTTCCAAGTGCTCTGAAATATTGGCTCTTTCATATACAAAGACGTCCTAATCCTCGAAGTGTCTTGTTCTCATTAATCTATTGCTTAAATAAATATCACAGCAACCTTCCCCTCTAATGAATGATGTTAGCTGTTTGGGCCGTAGGAAGCAATCCTGCTGCATGCTGCAGGCTTTTTCCTCTGTTGAAAGGTTTTGTGCACCATCCCAGTTCAAATGTCTTGTCGCTAAAGCTTGTTATCAAAAAGATATTGACAAACTGAAAGATCACAGCACTGTGACTGATGACAGAGCTAATGGGATTCCTTTTAAAGACAAAGGTTCAAAGAGCCTAAAGACACATTTTGGCCAAGACATGACAAGGCTTGATAACAGCTTACACCCGCGTGAAGAGTGCAAATACAAGAAAAGAGAGGAAATTTCATGTTATAACGACCAGTTAATAGTAATAATGACATGAGATTAAGAAATAATAACTACCACCCGAATCTTAATAAGTACCTTTAGATAATTAGATTTAGTGACTCGTGGAGCTCCCTCTGAAGGGGAGTGCGGATGGTGCTGCAGGGCTGACATCTGAAATCAGGCGGTGCCAGAGGCCGGCAGTCGTGGGAAGCCCTTTGCTGGCTGGGAGGAGGACAGGATGCCACACTTTCTGCTCTCCAACCCCAGTGCCAGGGAGTCTGTGCTTCTGCGGCATTCGTTGTGGATATACAAGGAACAGCTTCAGCCTATGTAGTTTGTCAAATAAATGCGTTTAAAAAAGCCATGGGTATTGCATATGAAGAGTGAGAAAAGGGAGACAATTTCAAAGTTCAGCTGTGTGCCTTTGTTTGTAAATTCATTGAGATGTATTTGTGTTTCTATGCATTTAATATAGCAGATATATGAAGTACATTGTGTGCTATGCCAACGCTTATGTGGGCTGATGGATCACTGCTATTATTATTCTTTACGCCCATTATGGCATAAAGAATTGCTATAATGCTAGACATTGCTAGACAGACTTTATTACTGCAAGAAATTTTACGAAGCCTTTCTTGGAATGATCACTACACAAGTTTTGTAAATCTGTTTATGGTACAAGGCACTAGACTTGTAGCCATCGGTAGTTACAACTACAAAAATAACAAATTACTGGTTTCTGACATTTCCCCATTAGATTTCACAGGTTTTTGTGAAGGTGTGATTCAGTATTATCTTACTGAATTCCACAGTTGCAGAGTGTTTGCCCTCAGATCTATTAGGTTTTTTCTAGGTTGGTGGTGAAGGTGGGATCCGCTAGATCTGTTGAACAGCCTTCTCTCTACAGCGTATATAGGTTTTACTAGCAGATGTCGTACCCCAGTGGATTTCTGAATGAAGGTGGCTGACAGGAGGAGTTACAGCACGCTGTGGTCAGCTATTTAGCATTAAAGTGTATTATTATTATTTACTTAGCTTCAAACAGAATCAGACCCTCACATAAGTAGTTCACACAAGCCCGGAACAGCAGTTAGCTCCTCCATGCACCAGGGTGTTGTCCCTGGGGAGAGACAGACAATGGAAAGCGGAGCAGAGAGGAGACAGAGGTTCACGGGCTTGAAGTTTTGCAGCAGTCGGGGTAAGGGTACATGCAGACCCACAGCATTCTTATTTCGTTCAGAGGTTCAAATGTCTTGTCTTTTCTGGTTTCACCAGCAGCTACTGTTGATGATACCCAGTTGTGGATTTGGGGAGAACTTGGCACCTTTTTGTGGAAGTTTTTGTCTGCATTAATCTTCTACATCAACAGTGAAGTGTGCATCCATGAGACTTAAATGAGAAACAAGTAACAGAGAACAAAATTGTATTTGACTCTCAAATGTTAAAGGCAGCAGTTTAATTTTGCAATTACAGGTTGGGTTGTGAGTCATCTTTCTAAGGAAGAGATCTTAAGTACCAGTACCCACATATTAAAGTACATTTTCATAGACTAGAAACCTTCACTGAGCAGAATGATTTTCCCTGAACAAAACCACGTTCTTGAGTGTCTTTTGCCCACATACTGAAGAGGAAAAATCCCTTTCATTATGTATCTCATGCCAATGGTAAATTACTTGGGAACAAATACATAAACTTTCTGAGGTAAACATTTCTGAAAAATGAATGTAAAGTAGCTATTCATTCCTGTTCAAACTAGGAAAGCTGGATGTTTCTTGCCAGAAGTACAGTTTATTCTAACAAATTAATCAATTTTCAAAAAAAAAATAAATACTGTAGCAGAGGATGAACAATTAACCACAATTTTTGGTCTATCAAAGATCAGGTCAAAGATAAATAATTGAAATTAAAAAAGCAAAATAGAAAACTTACATAAAACTATGAATAGTGACATAATGATGTACTTTATGGCTTAATATTTTGGTAGGAGAACTATATAGTATTAGATAGTCTGGAGATTTGAAATAGTGTATGTACTTCAGAGCTCCAAGACATCTTGTTTCTGCAGGTTCTCAAGTACAATGTTACTACCACTACAGTGTCACTGTAAGAGCAAAATTAGATCTGAATGAATTACTTGACCTTGAGTGTGTCAGTACCAGTGGGGAGCTACAGATCCCTTAGTAGGCTTAAAAAAGGCACAATAAGCCACAAATGTGGCTTATTGTCAGTTCAAATGTATTCTCAGTGACTGCCCAAGTTTTCTTTTGATTTTTTTTTTATTCTGCTATGGTGAAGATTTGTAGGAGTGCATTTTGGGCAGCAATGGGAAGAAATAAACTGAGCATGCATGATAGCGGCTGCTTCTCCGTGATCATTATATAGTTGACAAACAGCAATCTGCTGCTCCATGAGGCAGCATTTCACAGCTCTTGGCTCCTCTCTGTAGCTCTTTGCAAAAGAGCCCAACTGAGTGGAGTACTTGGTGTTGAGGAGGTGTGCTAAATGGCGTAAGAGCTGAGAGATAGCTTGGTGCTGGGTTGTGTTACATAGAAGTAGGTTTGGTGGAAGGACCACAAGATTTAAGAAGAAGAAATGAGGAAAGTGGAGGTCAAGCAAATGAAGAGTAAAGTGTATAGCCATGTAGAGAGCATCTTTGGTCATTGGCACATAGTCTATACAGAACCCACATTTTTCCTGTTCAAACTTATTTTTTACCCAGTGTCTGTTATTTTAAATTTCAGCAGCACAAAATGAAATGGTGTGCTCGACATGCTGGAGGGCAGGGATGCCATCCAGAGGGACCTGGACAGGCTTGAGAGGTAGGCCCGTGCGAACCTCATGAAGTTCAACCAGGCCAAGTACAAGGTCCTGCACCTGCTTCATGGCAATCCCAGGCAAAATTACAGGTTGGGTGGAGAATGGATTGAGAGCAGCCTGGAGGAGAAGGACTTACAGAATCATAGAATCATAGAATCTTCGTGGTTGGAAAGGACCTTTGAGATCATCGAGTCCAACCATACACAAACACACACACACAAAGAAAGACAAACAAACAAAAAAACACCGTAGAATCTCTGCCACTAGAGCACCCCCTGAAGTGCCAAATCTACACATTTCTTAAATACCTTTAGGGATGGTGACTCAACCACCTCCCTGGGCAGGCTGTTC
>VYZM01006143.1:503589-547733 GCA_013398915.1 Dromas ardeola
TCCAGCTATGGAGCCCTCAGCACAGGAAGGACATGGACCTGTTGGAACGGTTACAGCGGAGGGCCACAAAGATGATCAGAGAGCTGGAGCGCCTCTGCTATGAGGACAGGCTGAGAGAGTTGGGGATGTTCAGCCTGGAGAAGAGAAAGCTCTAAGGCTCTAGGGAGACCTTATAGCAGCCTTCCAGTATCTAAAGGGGGCCTACAGGAGAGATGGGGAGGGACTCTTTATCAGGGAGTATAATGATAGGATGAGTGGTAATGGTTTTAAACTTGAAAGAGGGTAGATTTAGATTAGATATCATGAAGAAATTCTATCCTGTGAGGGTGGTTAGGCACTGGAACAGGTTGCCCAGAGAAATTGTGGGTGCCCCATCCTTGGAAGTGTTTAAGGCCAGGCTGGATGAGGCTTTGAGCAGCCTGATTTAGTGGGAGGTGTCCCTGCCCATGGCAGGGGGGGTTGGAACTGGGTGATCTTTAAGGTCCCCTCCAACCTGAACCATTCTATGATTGTATGATTCTATAATTTCTGGCAAGTCAAAATATTTCACGGGTAAACACAAAATAGGTTAACTTGTCTCTGATATAGATGTGCAAAAATATATCTCATATAAATAAAAATATATTGTTGAGTTGTTGATGCAACTCAACAACTACCTTTCCAATGAAAATATTTAAATTTTAAGGTCTTCAAGTAGTACTAAGTGAACCAAAGAGAGAGTAGAAAAGTCAGAACTGGGTCAAAACTGAAGGATTTCTGATGTTGTACTATTACTCACAAACAGTGCTTTGTTTACTGTTCCAGCTAATACAAGGACATGTCAAATCACGTGAACAGGTAAGTGAAGGCAAAGACAACTTGTGCTGATTCCTGTCAAGCAGTGCAGAAAAATCCAAGTCACAGTTTAATGATGCCATAATGATGGCATAAACTTAAATTACTCAGGGAAAATGCAATATTCACAAAGGAGAGCATTCAATAATCACACAAGTAGGTGTAGTGCATTATGATTTGGACTTTCTTTTAATGGCAAGTTTCTACATAAGGGAATATTAGTCAAGAATATATCTGTCTTCTAACAAGTCTCTGATACTTGGCTTACTGTAGTATTATCCCCTCTTACAAATTGACTGTATCCAATCTGTATTAGGACTGCTGTTAGTTGTGGTCTGTAAGTGTGTGGTTTCCTAGATGTTGGAAAGCATAACGATATTACTTTGTCTCTCTGATCTCTTTCCTCAGACCAGAGGAAAGCTAATGTGCTTGAAAGTTTGTCTATTTACACCAGATAAGGAATACTGAGAGGTGAGCCATTTATCTAGTTTATCAGTCCAAATTTATCTAACAACTCATTGGTAATCTCAGCTGCTGGATCCCACAAACTAGCTTGCATCTTTACAAGCTTTGCATAGTAAATAGAACAAGTTTGAGTTTCCTAAGGTTTTCATTGGCTCTGTAACCTGCTACAGTCAATGTGAGGCTTCTATGGGAATATTGAGAGGGTTTTTTAAAAGTGCCTTTTTCTGTGGCAGACGTGGGTTAGTACAACTGTTGAAACTTTGTGATGCACTAAATGGAGCATGGCAAGAAATTGGTCTAGTTTGTCACTTCACCTCATTTTGAGAGCAGAAAATGAATTATTTAAGCAATGAGATAGGACAGACTTTGCAGCAGTGCTGATAAACGCCCATTCTGGATGTTTGCCTTGTTTTTCCATCACATGTGAATGGTGCATTAATCAGCACTAATGCACAAGCTAATGTTTCTTATTAAGATTTCACATTGTTCTCTCTCTCGATAAAAATAGAACTTAAGGGTTTCTTCCACTAATAGTTATTGGTGAGGGAAATGTTATATTCTTATTTCCAAGATGTGCAATGATAAAAACACATAGGAATTTCCTTTTGTATCTTACTAATTACAGATCTGAAGCACTTTCATTGTGTTTTTTTTTCATTGTGTTAGAATTGTCTTTTTCTTTTTGCATTGACAGATTCATACAGTCTTGCATTGGGGCATAGCTAACGTGAATTTGTTTCTGGGACATCAGCTCCTGCTGCAACACAGCAGAAATTCCTGCTAGAAGAGTTCTAGATTGCGTTGATAGGTGCAGCTACATTAGCATCTCAATTTCGATCAGGAATTTGCTTTTGAGTTAGTTTTGGTTTTGTTTTTTTTTCTGGTATCCGACTCACCATTTTTTTAATTTGCATTGTGCGATTGTCTCTTGGGCAGGTAAACTAGACTCCTTTTGGATGAAAATGAACTGGGCAATGCATTCCTGGAGCACACCTGATTGTGCTCCAGTGACTAGGGGACACTCAGTTTGTGTGACCAAGATAGAGCTAGTCTTACCATGCCCAACTCTCAGCACTGCTCTGCAAATCTGCTCCTATTGCATTACATCACTTGCTAATGTTGACAGCCTGTGCTGCTCGGACAAGGCTCTAAGGTGGATCCACCTGTACATTTTTCCTAACAGACGCATTCCAAAAACATTAAAAGAGCTTTTTAACTCTGAGTTAAGATTTTACTTAAACACAAAATAATTTCAAACAGAGAAATACAGATCTGTGTGAAGCAGAATAAATTAAAATCAAAGCATTTAGCAAACAAATCTCTTCCTGCTTGCTGTTTCCTTTCAGGGAAAATCCTTACCTTCATCTTTACTTTCAGTCCTGTAACTTTTAGTAGCTTGTTAGGTTACAAAAATCCTATGTGGTCTCTTCTGAATCCCTCAAAAACATCTTCCTTTTCATTTCATTCCTTTCCTATGTCTCTGCAACATATCTTTGTGTCTGCTTTTCCATTCTCCTGGATACATATGGTCAGTAACTCCTAGGAAGAAGGAATTTTCCTAGGCAGCACGTAAAGCCAATTACGTGGTCCAATATGCTAGAGCAGGAAAAAAAAGATGGTCAGTTGTCTGTCTCTCAGTAAAACAACGCATGTGCAATGAAATGTGGATATACAGATTGGTAAGTTATGCAAACTATCATAGTTGGGGGAAAAAAAGGAATTTATTAAATGTATTTCATTTCATACATTAAAAAAAGAAATGTAAAAGAAAAAAAAAAAAACCATGCTTCAGTCCAGAGCAGCTTGGAAATGGCTTTGCTTTTTATTGCTTCTCAATTTACTTCCGGTGGTGGTCAGAGAGGAAGAAGGGAAAGCGTCATCTGAACTGGTTCAGAGCCGAGGGCACAGCACACACTTACTCTGTATCACTTGTGCTGCACTGTATTTTGCAGTATAAAATCTTGTTATTTGTAAACACCCCAAGCACATTCAGTAGTTTGGGAACATCAAATCTTTTATGCAATAGCCTTTGGGCTTACTTAGTGGAATGCTTTAGAAAGGTTTTACGTTATCACCATCAAATGGGGACTAAACCATAATAAAAGTTACAATTTACTTGAGGAGCACAAAGGAAACAAAGCATGATATGTATCGGCATAGGGTCACTGTAATCTGTGAGTGATCCAGCTCTCCGATGTCAATACTCAAAAGATTAATTCCTTTTCACTTTCTCTTCCTTCTGGTCTCTGAAAATTAGCTATGTATAGGTCATGGCTCTTTTTTGTACTGAAAAATAAACAATTTTTGTTTAAGTAAAAATCAGTCCTTTTTGAGTGTGAAATCAATACTGAACTAAAGCTAAGCAGTCTTATGACTGTCGTTCACTAGTAGCTTCAGCTAAAGCCTTAGGTTTTTCTGCTTGCTTTGTCACAAATTCCTGTCATTTTTCCTCTCTCTTGTCCACAAGTACTCTTTTTTTTACATCTTTGCTGCTGAAATCTCAGCATTTTTTATAGTAGATTTTCATTTCATCTTCACTACTTCAAACATTCTCCCTTCCTACACATCCAAAATGTTGACATCATTATCAACTGCATTGCTCTGATCAGAATTACCTCCTTCCTAAATTATTGAGCAGGTTTTCCTCTTTCACATACAGTTCAAGTCTTTTCTTATGCTTTATGTGTTTATTCTAAACTGCTTTCTGGCTAATCCTCTCTGCACTGTTCCCTTCCCTCATCCTTTCCCCTGTATTGCTTGGAATATGTTGGTCTCTGTTAACCTTGCTAAGCACATCCATCCTCGTCTTTGGAAGCACTTTTAAAAATCTATATGTTTGGCAAAGCCTGTAAATATAGGCACCCCTTGGAGAATCCATTTATAACATAAGATGGAAGTCTGACTCTGGTTCCCTTCAGCACCTGATGACAAAAGCACTTCTGTCATTTTTCCATGGTAGGTGCCTTCAGGGGAACGGAGCTGATGGGACTGTGAGCTCTGGGCCCTGTGTTTGTATTCCTTTGAACTTTTAATGTCATAGTCTGCCTCAATTTCAGCTGATGTTCCATAAAAAAAAAAAAAAAAAAAAAAAGGAAAAAAAAGGAAGGAAAAAAAAATGTTTCTACCTAGCCGCTAATACTGCTTTTACAACACATGGGCTATTGTTTTTTGGGAAACACCGTGTAAAGTTCCTAGGTTTGTGTTGCAGCTTTGAAGGTGGGTTTTTGTGTTTGGTTTTTTTTTTTTTAATTGCATTTCATTTTAAAATCTAAAATTCAGCTGAATGTTTCCTCAGTTGGTCTCTTAGTCAACATTAGCACTGAGCTGTCCTTTGGGCCACTTCTTCAGATGATTAATAATGTGAATGTCCTAGGCACTGTTGAGCTAGAATTGTAGTACCCCTCATGCCTGTTTGGAACTTACTCCTGCTATTATGTCCAGCAGCAGCGATGTTTACCTTTCCAGCTGCCCACAAATATCCATGCTTAAAAATGTTTACTTCTGCAGTGGAATATTTGAGAGAGCTGTTTTGAATATCATGGGTTTCTTTTCTCCTAAGACCACCAGATAATGCAGTTCATTGTAAATAACTATGATAGTTTGTCTTGGCATTTAATTGATAGACAAAATCTTAATTTTTCAGTAAAAAATTTTTAACTCCTCTTTGATTTATACATTCAAGTTTGGACCTTCACCTCAATTTCCATAATATGAGGAGCTGAGTCTTTAGAGATTTAATGTAAGAATTTATCAGTCAACTGGTGGAATGGTGTTTTAATGTAGAAATTAGATAAAATGTTGCCCTTAGTGAGCCTCTGCATTTAGAGAGCATAATTTCATTTTGATATATTTAGGGAGATGCAATTAAGTATTCAGGAGAAGGACAAAGTAACTTCTATGTTGTTTTTCAGTTTTGATAGTAGAAAAAGTTATCCTTAAGGGAGCAAAATATACTTCTTATAATTGCTAATTGATCTTAAAATATTTCTGATTCCATTAAGTACAGAAAAACTGTGGAGAGGTTGGTATCTCAATTAAGACTACCTTGCAGCAATATTTTGTCATTTAAGTATTAGAAGTTTCATTTGCTAATAGCTTTTTTATTAAGAATGACAATCTTGCAGGCCAACTTATTTGACATAGGCTTTTTTGTTTACAAGGTGCACTTGAATAACTACAGCATTCCTGGTGCAAGAATTGAAATTTTTCTTATTATGGGTTCTTATCTAAGCAGATGCTATAGGTAAGCTATAGTCAAGTTCACAAACAGAATAATAAACAGGTGACTGTGTGTGCAGAGGTGTACAGCAGTTATCAAGACAATGTGTAGATAGATGTTTCTAATTTTAATGGTGCCTTTAAGCAAGTAACATTTCCACTGTTCATCAGATTGAAGGGCCATCATTTTAATACAGTCTTCTGTATGCTATCACATTCTTTCCAATCCATTTCACAGGGAAATTGTCCATTGTTAGAAAGATACCGTTTGCGTGGTTTAGTACATCACTGTCATACTATTAACCTTCAAATATTATGCACACAATTGCCATACACCAAAAGAAGCAAATAAAGACGTTTTCACTTATTTTTGCTGTCTAGAGGACACGCGTTAAATAACGTACTCTTAATTTGAATGACAACAGACCATGAACATGATACTTGTATATTACAGAAATAAACTGTAAGAAGAATTTTGAAGATGTCATTGTTAGAAGTGTGTTTTTTCCCCCTTTAAGTACCGTAACAAATGAACGTCCAAAGTTGAGCACTGACCTATATGCCAGCCAGCCTTCTATGTGGAGGAAAAGTATGTTCAGGTCTGCTGGCGGTAGTACTAATCCACATCCAAGAAGGTCACTGTTTACCTTGATAAACTCGAGAGGCTAGGGTTTGTTGTTTCTCTCTCGTACTATTATAATCTAAATTAAATAAAACTTGAAGCACTAAATACATATTCAGCGCTGGAAATATATTCAGTATATTAAAAATAGTAGTTATTGTTATCAAGCTCATCAAACCTTTAAAGTGTATGTAGGTATCCTGTGTCTTAAGGTAGAAGCCATATAAATCCCACCATACTAAACGAATTGAGTTAATTGTTGTTTTGCACTAATTAAGGTCTCTGAAGTTGTTAGAGAAGAAATTCTGCATTGCTGAAACTAAAACTTGTGTAAGAACCAAATACTTTCTTCCTGGGTGATTTACAATAATTTAACATCATCTTGAAATGAAAAATTACTTTTTCTCTTAGTTTTCCAGTTATTTCACACATTACCTACATCTTGAAGGGCTAAGTCTGCCCCACAGTCTTCATGGTTCCATAAGAGACTTATTCCTTATTCTCCTGCACTGATATTGTGAATATTTCCTCTCTTTTAAACTGCTTTTCTGTCTTTCCACCCCCAACAAAATAGCCTTCCTACAAACACCAGTCTCCCATGGACTTCCACCAATGCTCTGAGGTCTGCTCTCACAATGGGAGGGGTTCTTCTACTCTTCCAAATTTGTGTGCTCCTTTCTTGTTGCCAGTGAAGAGTACTGGATCCCTGCTTTAACCCAGGTTGTTGTTTTGTACTGTGCCCCACTTTGAATGTAGCTTAGGGGGCAAGGAAATGGGAGATGAGAAGAAACCGGATCTGAGATGAAGCAGTCTCACCAGGAGCGGGTCCAGAGTGTTTAATCTACCCCCACCCCATAAATCACCTTCTCAAACCATTCTCAACAGAGTGCTTTTTCAAGGACTACCAAACACTACTATTTATTTTCCAAACAGTTGAATAAAACTGCTGGTTTTCTTTTCACAAAGTGAACATAATTTCTCACTGGAAAGTCACATCACATATTAGATAAAGCAATTTCCTAGGCATGTCTAAGAGATACTGAATGCCAGTGGATTGTTTGTCAAGAAAAATACCTGAAAGTGTTTTGTGCTCATATAAATTTTCACAGCAAGTCCTACAGAAACTGGTTTCCTTTAAAAAGTTTGCAATTTTATGTGCACCGCTGGTCAGTGGGTGGAGGGCTAAGAAGGCTGAAAATATTCTTACAGCAAAGCATTTTTACTGTTTTTCATTATTTAAATAAAATGTAAGGATATGCTGTAAATTAGGTTTCTGTTGTGCTAAAGTAGCGAACTTTTGCCATAATCTTTCTGAGCTAATGGCACCACTTTATTCCGGTTAGTCCTATTTTTGGTACCTCGTAGAGAAAATGACTGGTTTTGCTTTCTGGATTTTGTTTTAAAGACTAGCTGTGGTGGAAGTCTTTCTCTTATTTCAGAAATTCTTAACAGCTGTTTGTCAATATTTTGAAATAGGAACAGAGAAAGACATGAAATATTAAAAGTGTGTGAAATCCCATCCTTTCTGCAAGCATGCCTTTGATTTCAGTAGTTCTGTTTAGTCTGGGTTATTTATACTTTTCCAACGAGAACTAATTTGAACATTCATATTCCTAGATCTCAGTTAAATATTTATCTAAGTTTATAAGCTGCTTCTGCCGATTAGCGAGCTACCTGTTATGGGAGAACAAAGAACCTCAAAAGGCAGCAAATTAAGGTCACAGGTCAGTGTTCAGGCAAAATAGAGCTGGGCTACCAAATGATTTCCTGTTATTAAGCCAATAAATCAGGCAGATGTTGATAGATGCAAGCACTGGGGCAGCGTGTCAGCCTCATGAAAAAATTGTTTAACAGATTCAGGTGATCAATGCTGTCAGAATCTTGCAAGTGAAAAATAAGATGACAAATTAAGCTATAAGGCTCTGACACCAGAGATTATTATGTGCTCCTTCCCCCCACCGCTGCCACCATCGTTTTACATCTAGCTAAAAGCAAAAGCACAACAAATAAATAAATAAAATTATGTGTCTATCCATTTGTGTCCCTTGGAAAGCCCACAAGTGAGGCAGAAGGCTAATGGATTTTCAAAGCAAATGCAACCTGCTGCATAAGCCCTGATTGAAGAGCTCTGAAGGGGAAGAAAATAGATAAAGGGGTTATTGAATTATTAATGTCCTCTATGATAGTGGTCTAATTAGAGCTAAAGAGGTATCACTTTTTATGAATGGTATGATGAAAACAAAAATAACCCATCAAAAGTCATCGTGATATAAATTACGTTAAAATTGAATACCTTTTCATGGTAAAAAGCATTATACTGTATTTACTTTTAGGAATTTATGGGTTTTGCATATTATAAAAACGTGTGGCATAAAAATCTGCCATTCATTTTTTCTGAATGACACCAGCAGAGTAATCCAGTAATTGCTGTCAAAGGCTTAGGCCTTCTTGTTTCCTCAATTTGAAGACACTTAAAACTGACAAAAAAATTAGTCTCTATTGAAAAGAACATCTTTCCAGTCAATGTGTCTGCTCTCATGAGCCACTGAAAGCTGAGTGCTGCATTTTTTTCAGCTTTTTTTTTTTTTTTTTTTAAAGATAAAGTTGTTTAATTAGATGAACTTTTGGGGAACTTGAAAACTAGGGTCCAGGAAACCCTTAATATGATTTTCCTGCGAAGTTCACTGTTGGGAGACAGTGCCCCCCATCCCATCTGTCCAGGACAAGCTCTGGGCTTGCCAGCTCCCTTGGCCCCACTGCCTGCCCTCCCCAGTGCCCAGGCATTACTTAAGCACCAGAGACCAAAACTGTTGGCCGTGGTGAGGTGTAAGGGACTCGGCAAAGGACTATATAGGTGAGGGACTTGGCCATTTTCTTCCTGGGCCAAGCATATGAGTCCTTTCCTGATTTCCCTGATGTGATATGTGAGATAGGCCATGGCCTCTATAAGTGATGAAAAAGCACATGTGCAACGTGAAATACAAGTCCTCAAGCATTTAGCAAATTTACAAGCTGTTAAATATCATAAGGCTGCAAGAGCGATGACTTCATGGGGAAAGTTAGCAGAGGAAGACAACAAAAAGCTTTAATGCCTACCTTAGGAGATACCTGAAATCCAGCACGAACTGTCATCAGGTCATTTAAGATTTTTTTCAATCGTTACTCTGTCAGAGATATCAGATTACTGCTGTTACCTGTCTCATAGATGGACAGGAAAGTGATGCACATCTAAGTTTTTTGCTGACAAGCTCACTCAGAGAGAAAGAAATTGTTCTTCGAATGACACCAATTCCCTGTTTGTTTATCTGTCTCTGATTTTTTTTTTTTTTTAAAATGGTGTGTGCTACGCCCTGGCTCCAGCACGCTCAGATGGCGGCTGGATTCTCTCTGTAGAAGCCTAGAGACAACTGTCTTTCTCAAAGTGAAATGAGGTTGTTGGATAGAAAATATATACGCCAGAAGATATTTTTTCGTAAATTCTCCCTTAGGTCTTTGGTTCAGTTCATATTGACAAGTTCATGGTAAACAATAATTGATAACGATTTGAAGGAAGCGAGTGAGTAGAAAGCTCCAAGTTCAACTCAGATTTTTCAACAGGAAAAATAAGCAAGCAAAGTAAACTGATAGTATTGATGAGGGCTGCTGAATTTGATTGATTCTGCCAATTTGTGAGAAATGCAATCAAAGCTATGATTTTCCAAGGCTGATACTGATTTTCAGCGTCAGGCCTTAATGGTGCAGATATTCAGATTCAGGAGCTGCTTTGGGGGTGCTGCCAACCTGGCAAATAAACTCCCTGAGGTGGTGTGATCAGCAGGAAGGCTGTGCTCATCGGGAGGCGGCTGTGGGCGCGTGCCGCTCTGCGTGGTACCCGTGACAGCTGCTGAGAAGGTTCCTCTCCCCGCTACCAAACTCATCCTGCCCTCCTGGCTCAGGCGTTTAGGTTTATTCAAAGTGAACGGAATTACTCATATTCAGAAGTTTTAACTGTAATAGGTGAGCCAGCCTGGGATCACTTTAGCTGACCCGGGTTAGAAGGAAACTACACAAGTTGGCACCCTCCTCCTGTGAAGGGTCACCACCTCTGTTTCGGGACTAGTGGGAAGGAGATTGCGTCGTGTTCATTTGCAGTTAGATCAGGACAGGCAAATGCAGCCCAGTTGTCTCAAATATACATGAAGCTGTTGAACCTTACTGAAGGGTGTCTTCCTTTCTCTTCTATATTTAGCATAGGCCAAACCAGCCATGCTTTTTAAGAGCATAAGCAATCATGGCTGATTTTGGATTGGCAGTGCTCACCTTACTGAATGGTGTCAGGGATGAGAAAAAAAAGAATAGTGACAAACAGAAACACGAATGCCTGCCTCTGTTCGTCACCCATGCACACAACCATGCAGAATATTTTGCTGTGACTAAAATAACATGGCCATACATGAGTGTCTGGATGATACAGCTGGCTCAGGGGGCAGCATTTGCCACAGCTCACTACAAATGTGCTGTCCCCAAACACCATCTTTTTATTCCTCGCATGTGCCACAAATGGGAGATCTACAAGCATTATTGACACGAGTACCTTTGCGGAGGTGCTGGCGCTGTCAACACCACTCTTCTGGCCCCATGATGTACAAGCTGCTCCATCACACAGCTGTCACACAGCTGTCTCTTGTATCTCTTGGATGATGCTTTTGGGCTATTTCAGGCAGTTCTATGTCTTCTTGTTTTGTATAGAAAAAAGGCAATAAGAAGGGATAGAAAGCAACAGTTTATTAATATCATACAGACTCATAAAATATTGCTTCCTTTGCGATCCTGCAATAATGTATGAGCAACATAGATCAGTTTGTGAAGTTAATTTCTTTCAAGAAATTCTGTGTGTTGCAGGAAACTACATAAATACTCCATAACAGTGCCATTTGCTACACTGAAGCAATAACCATTTATTTTTGTGAGTTCCAGAGTTATAGTGTGAGGGTCTTTTATTATTAACCCCAGTAGTCTCTGCATAGGCCGCTTTCATCTTTGTGGAAATCTGCAAACCTTCTTTTATCAACTTTTAATTTTCATACACCGAGGGAATTGAAATGAGCCCGCTGGGTGCCCTAGGGACCAAAACATAGCATGTGATGTATATTGTCATTTTAATGGAGCCACATTAACAGTTTCTGAATACACAGTGTACTTACAGTGGGCTGTTAAAAATTGCCTTGAAATTTGGGTTAAAAAGAAAAAAGTAAGCCCCTGGTTTATCATGTGCGTAAGAAACTGTCAGAAGACTACATGTGGATATATAATTAAAGGTCACTGTTCTTCACGACAGTGCTGTTAATGAGTCGACTCTATCGAGGGTCTCTTCTCAGATATAACTTAGGGTGCTACACACTATCATTTTAAAACAGGATGAGTACAATGGCAATTTATTAAAATACTGTTAACTGTCTCAGTACGACCATGAGGCTAATTAAATATAACAAGTTTGCTTCTGGGATTGGCTCCACAGTCTGGAGGCTGTTCTTTCTCCAGATCCTTCGGGATTTCCCATCTGTGTTGGAGACCAAGAGCAGCCCCATGCGACACAGTTTTCTGCACTTGGAGAGATTTGTAATTCCCTGTCAGAGAGGTGAAAATTACATTTAGGTCTTGATTGCCTCCAAGATTTAGGGGCAAAAACTTTTGATCTAGAAGTCTGTCTTCATGCTGTGAAAGTTCTTCCCTCTTAATAGTGGGGCTATGTTTATACTGGTAAGTTAAACATGGCTGCAAACATGATGACCTAGTTCCTGAGGCCAAAGATGAGAAAGAGCCCATATTCGTCCCTGTTTTATCTGCCTTGAGCTTCCACAAGAGGCTGGCTGCATGCTAACTGTTTATTGAGCTGTTCCTGTTCCACGTTAACTCCTGACTTGTATGCAAGGGCAGGTGGGAGAGTACTACCTGGCCTGGGCCAAAATCACACCAGGGATGCTCTAATAATGAAGGGGTATAAACAGTTATGTCCCAGAGCCTGAGAGTTTCCCAAGGTACTGTTTAATTTCCTGGTAATACTCTGAGTGCCATCACAGGAAAAAAATGCTCAGTTAACATACTTTTAATCAGATAATTACCAAAGCGGTTTATTGACTTATTAATGACACATAATTAACAAGCGATCAGGAAACTATAAGTATCAATATCACCAATACAACCAATGAACCACAATATTAAACATTCACACAATGTTAATTACTTTCCTGCATTGTATTTGTTTTAGAGCATGTCATCTATTGGCCTTTGTAAAATGAGATGTCAAATCTCAGGATGTGAGATTAAGGACTGCCTTATCCTAAAGATTTGTATCTATTCTGCTCCTACAAATTTCTAGGTGCCCCTTTTATAGCTAATCTCCAAAAGCTCTCACCACACCCACACCGAATCAGGGGCTCCACTTGCTGCACATGCTTGTAGGAGCTGTGACTGCTCCAGCTTTGTGGGCACTTGTACTGCTTCCTGCAACCCAGTGATGCACAGGACGGTGAGAAAGCAACCCCGGGGTTTGCATATGCACACGCGAGGTGTGGGTCCTGCCTGTACCCTCCCTGGAGCCCTCCAGCTGGAGTGCAGAGGCTGCTCGTTGCATTCAGAGCCTGATGGGGAGCCTGTCAAGTCTGGTCATGGCAGAGGGCCCCAAGAGCATGGAAGAGGTCAGGGGGTGGCTTCTGGCAGTATCAAACCCAGGCTTGGCTCTACTTTCTCCTCTCCCAGGTCTCTCCCCAATGAATTTTCATGCTTCCTTTGTACTTGCTTTCAAGAGCCTCTTTGTGTTTACCCAGTTACTGCTTATTCCAGATGGTTGTTGGCTTTCTCTTTTGCATTATCTATAGATGCCCTTTTAGGCAGTTCTGGGTATTCAGTTCACTTCTGTTGCTTACACTGTCACGCCTTTCTTAGCAGCTGTTGTCCAAGTCATTTTGCCAAGGGTGAGCAGCGGGAGCCAGCCCCACATAGTAACTTCCATTCTCTATAGACAGATGAATGTGTGTTCAACTGGACTACACGGCATGAAATGTACACAGATCTAACCTTTCTTTAAAAAAAAACATCAAACAGTAGTAATAATAATTCCAATATGACGGACTTGCATTTTAAATGTTTTTATTGCTAAGTAACAATAAACCCCCTCACTTTAAAAGGCTCTGTAATAAACACTTCTTTAGTTTGATAGTCTTTCTTTCAACTTTGTTGTATAAAAATTGAAGTACATCACCAGATGGAGTGAATACAGGCCATATTAACTTATAAGATTTGATTAGCACAAATGAGATTGTGGTCAGATAAAACCATATTGTTTTTATTTGCATATGTATTTTCTGTATACTCCACTGACTGCTTAGAATTAGTACATTGTTTCCAGCAAAGCCACTGGAGTTTCTGCCTTTTTTTTTTTTTTTCAGCTCCTTATCTGATATTTTCAAAGGCTGGAAATAATCATTCTTCCTACAATCTGTTTTGTTAACATAAGAGACATTTCTAAATAATATAGCCTAAACCTTCAAGATAGGCTTGACTGGTGCTCTTTTTTTTTGACTCATATTCGAGTGTCCACGTAGATATTTTTCTGTAGGCTACATTTGTGTGCAGCCTTCTAGTGGTTCTTCTGTGATCTTTCTGCTCCAGACCTGGAATGTCTGTCTGTCTATCTGTAATGCCTGCTCTGGAAGCCTTGGTGAACCTTCCAGGTACATGCCAACTACCAACCCACAGCTTGATTTCTGCAGTACGTTCTTCTTGTTTTCTGGTGTGAGTCAAGACAGTGGGCCATTTTAAAAAGCACATGCGTCCACACTCTAGAGACAGTGGTAGGGTGCGCTTCCTGAACTTGAAAGTTTTAAAAGGCCAGTTGTGGGTCGGCAATTTTTTTATATATAGGTTGTCAGGAGCATTTTTGCAATAGAGGTGGCATACTTCATCTAAGACTATTATAGATAAAAAAAAAGAAAAAGAAAAAGATTGGGATCTGAGAATTCTGGAAGAACTATTGTCTCTTGGACTATTTTTCTCTATCTCTGTTTCTAAATAGTAATAAAGGTGTGTCACACTTTTATGAATATTTGACCAAGGCATGTGTATATCAAATAGCCAGTAACTAGAGCACACTAGAATAAATTGTGTGACTTCCTTTCATATTACCCCATAATCTCCAGGCAGTGTTTCTTACTTTGAATACTAATTATTCTGCAACTTAATTGAGCCAAGAATTACCCGTAATTATCTATTTTCCATGGTAAAACAAAACCGTGTAATTATGCTCTCTTCAACGCCTTAAATGTTGTTTGTACAGGGTATGAACCGAATTTAGGCCAATGTGTACTGGGCTAACAGCAAAAGCAGGTTTATTCTTTTAGCCCTGACCTTCTTCATAGCAATAAAATTTGATTTCAGGAGAGCCAGACATGTCCCCCAGAGAACAGACAATCTACTTTGGGGACGTGAATGGTGAAGGTGTAGTCTAAAGTGTGTCTTTAATTGCCCTGATCACTGCTGCTTAAGCTAGGATTGGGTTAAGGTGTGTGGAGATGCATGGTCATAGTGCACTACAGTACTGCTATTCCCCACGTACTGCGGCTTCTGGAGATGTGAAATGCTTTTGCACTGCATTTGCTTGCAGCAGGCAGACAGGGCCTTGAACAGCTCCAAGATGAAGTGACCTTTGAAGGTGTTTAAAGTTATCCATCTCTGTCTGAAGCGTAGTAATTGAGACTCAAGCCTAGCTTTGCCTGAATTAAATCATTAGGTAACTAAAAACAAACCTAAGAGATTATTCCCTGGAGTAGAATAGATACAAATCTTTAGGATAATGCAGTCCTAAACCTTATATCCTGAGATTTGGCATCTCATTTTACAAAAGCCAATAGATGACATGCTCTAAAACAAATATAATGCAGGAAAGTCAAAAAACAGATAAAAGGTTTTGAATCATGTCATTCTCTCGTGTGTATCTCTGTTATGTGTCCCATGATGGAGCACCTGCACCAAGGCTTTCTAGAAATGACATATCACAAAAAGGTCAGATATCATGCAATTCCTCTGCTGAGGCATCTGTCAAGTCACGTTTGCCGTCAAAACAAGGTAATGTCCTGAAAGAAAGCAGTATGTTTTGCAACACTCTGCAGCATATGGCACTGGAAATGCATGTCAGTAAAGTAAAAGACATACTACGTACCTGCTTTTCAACTGTAACATGTTATTTGTCATAAAAAGCTGCAGTTGTTTAATTTTTCATAAACAATTTCCATGTTTTCACATATTGCTTCACATACTGGATTAAAAGCAAAGACCAGGACAGCCTCTTTGTTCAGTATGGAAATGTAAAATGTCAGAATATAATGTGTAATAAATACATCATTAGGCAAAATATGAGACTGATTCTCATTTACACAAAGCAGTGCAAACCAGTGTTAGCTTAAATCATCCACTTGAAGTGAAATTGAGAATCAGGCCCAAATACTTGAGCTTAATTCTAATTAACTAGAAGCCTTATTTTGAAAATCCTTTGTGAAAATCTCAAATAGACTGTTACAGCTGATTCTAAGAAGAAAGTACTGAGAGTAAGGTTATATCTAGAGCTAAATCATTCAGGTATGCTTTCAAAGCCATGCAATGTCCTTGAATGATAATATTTGCAGTGAGAGAAGGTACACGATGAAATGCATTTTAAAACCTGCATGGATACCACTGTGATAGTAGCACAAGAAATACATATATTGGATATAAGACGAAAAGCTCAACTTCCTCCTTAGGGACCCCACACAAAAAGGGTTGCTGCATTCCGGTTAAATAAAGGCTGAAACACCTTCTTCCTTTACCAGTTTTAAATAGTTGCTAGCCAGAGGGAATCTAACTTAATTTCTTATTTTATCTCCCATCAGCAGAGAAATTATGTGGATTGTTTTATAGGTTAGTGCAACAAAAACTTAGCTTTAAGTATGACTTTGTTCACTGAGGGCACCTCTCGTATGCTCCCCTGCTCTCCAGCTCCTGGGAGCCAGAGAGGATGAGTCTGAAGACAAGGTCAAAGCTTATGTATGAGAAAGGCAAAGCCAGTACTCCCCACTGAGCTGAGAAAACCCCCGCTTGCTTAGGCCTTGGGGTGCCTCTTAAAGGTAATAGGCAGGTGCAATTTCTAGTGAGCATGTCCTTTAAACACTAACTGCCTTGATGTGGGAAGATATCAACTTGTAATTGCCCCATACCGTGTACACTTTTCTTTAATGCCTCAAGTGGCTACTGCTTTAGAAAAGTAGTTGCACTGGATGGACCATTAGTTCCTGTCATTTCATGCCTTTTTTCCTGTTTGGGAAATGAATAATTTGATTGCTGCATAGAAATAAAGTCATAAAGCCCCGGTGTCTGCAAGCTGCTGTTCTTGCTTTTTACTAGTTCATTGCTATTCAGGATTATATTCTTATTGCTGCAGTGTATTATGCTGTACTATATATTACTGCCTGTGAAGGAAGAGATCTGTGTCTGGTAGAAATAAGAACAGCCTGGCTTACTGTATTATACTCATGTTTTTAATCAAAGTACGTTTACATGCACTATTGTGAATATGTACATCAGAAACTGTACAGAGAGATAAAGATTACTCAGCGCCTCATGACAGCAGAAACTGGAGGTACTGTGTCCCTGTCTAGGTCTAAGGCTAGTGTGAAACATTTAGGGCTAAAAAGGGCTACAAAGTTTGTGAAATGTGTAGCCTTGTTATGCGTACTTGTCAGAAATATAATTTCTTTTGCAAAGCACAGCAGTATGTCAAATCTGTGAACTTGGAAAATCTTTCCGATACCTAAGATCTGCTTAAAAAATTAGCAAACTTCCCAACCCCAAATCCCTAGCAGTAAATTGAGGAAAGTTGTTGTAAGATGTTATAGCTAATACAGGAAAAAAGATAGTTTCACTTAGCAGTTTTAGAAACTATATTAAACAGCAGCTGTCTTCTTATTTAAGAGGATTTTGTTTGGCTGGTCCTTCAAAGATGGCAAGAGCATTTAAAATGAACTGCTGAAGATGTTAAAATCTCAATGAATTATGAATGTAGTGAGAAATCCATAAACCTATTTACTTGGATAAATCTAGACAGAACATTTATTTTTGAGCCCTCGCTTCTTTAGCATTTATGCTGAAAATTGATGCACTCCAAACTTTACTCTGGTCCAAGTTCCCTTTGGAGTACAGAAACAGGTTTGCAGTTCACACAACTGCCTGGCCTTTTGCCTTGGACATATAAGCAGAACTTTTAAGTTGATTTCTTTAAAGTTTACATTCTCAAGCCATGAATCCTCCATCATTTGGATTGATTTTTTTATCATTTCCCAGGCTTTATAGTCTTTTAAGCTTTTAAGACTTTTCTATCTGTAAAACACTTGATTCAGGTGTATTTTAAACATACCTGATCAAAGATAATACAAGGCAATGGAAAATCAGCTAAGCTTTTCAAAAGATATAACGTATTACATTGTAAGAAATATTTCCGAGATTCTCCATGTAGCAGTGTGAAAAAAATGGATCAATACACAGAGTGAGCATGTCTGATGATTTCACTCATATATGCCATCTCTTCAGATCCAGCACTGCAAAACTTTGGCAACAGGGACATATTTCTCTCTGAAGAACTTGACTCAGGATGTGTTAAGGATTTGAACCGGTTTTCCTCAAACTGGTACCTGTGTGAGACACCCCCTCCCGACCCTGTTTCGCTCTCCCCTGCCTGCCTGCCGCTGGCACCTGCCGTGGCCTCAGCGCCAGGTCTCTCTGCCCTTCTGCCATGCAGTCCCCTGTGGCAGATGGCAGCACTGCCTACGGCGGACCCACCATCAATCAGTGTCTGGCATGAAGACCAACAGGCTGAGGCACCTTCAGTGCTTCAGCCAGCATGAGTTTCGGCCAGGGTTTCTCGTTCAGGGGAATACTGTTGGAAAAAAAAGCAGGTCCAGGTGAAGAAACACAGCCACCCTTTGTCCATGCAGGGTGCAGGTACCACCACCCCCCATGGCACAGACCTGCTTCCATCAGAGGAGCTGCTGCCTGAAGCCTGGCGTGTGGGGCACCAGGCAGTTGAGAGCTCTGTGTGACAGTTTGACGTTAGCCATTAGCACAGCTGCATGCGGACTGGGTTAGGTATTTCTCACCAGGGTTATCTGTGGAATTGGCAAAAGGCTTCTAGGTTGAGTCCTCAGAAACACTGTGTTTCTCCTAAGAGTGTTTCTTCCACTTCGGAGGCAATGGAAGGAAACAGTCTTCCTTTGTCCTTGCTGTTGCCTCTGTTGTTCCTCCCTCCACCCAGCGTTCTGCCCTGTCTGACAGAGGCTTTCCCCGCGGCGCCGCCATGGTGGCTGCGGGGCTCAGCCGTGCCCTGCGGGGGGTGGGTCGGAGCCGGCTGGAACCGGCTGCGTCCGGCTCGGGGCAGCCCCGGCCCCTCACCACAGGGGCCGCCCGGCAGCGCCCCCGGGCAGCCCGGCGTGGGCCACCCCCATCCTGTGCAGCAAAATAATGATACTGATAGAAAATGGAGATACCTCGCGCTCCCAGCCCAGTTTTCTCTCAGGTAATCTGGAACCATCTGCCCCGCCGAGATCCCTTGATTCTTCTACTGATGGAAATGCAGCTACTTTTGTCAAAGTCCCCTTATACTGCTTTTTCACCAGAGATGACTTTAAGTTCCCTTTTTTCCCCCTTCATAATTTCTCCATGATGGGGAGAGAGAACATATCTTTTAATTATAGAGAAGTGCAATGATACAAAATATAATTACCTTGTCTTTCACTGATAACTCATATTTTGAAATGCTTAATATGAGACAGAAGATACGTCCATTACATTCACAAATACTTTTTTCTCTTTGATACTGCATCAGGAGTCTAAGGGGATGAAAACTAAATTTCCTCATCAGCAAAGAACTGTTAATGGGATTTTAGAGTTCCCTGAATTGTTTATAAATCTTTTCATAATTTAATACTCAAAAGCTTAAGACTTACCTGGTCCACTGGGATATTAAAAAAAAAAAATGAACAGCTGTTTTTCTTCGGTTTGTGATCTTGAGACTGTTTGCGGATGCCAAAAATAGTTCTGTTACATTGTCTAATGTTTAGAAAATCTGATATGCACCAGAACAAATGCAATGCAAGTGTGCTTTTCTATTGCATTCTTTTTCTATGGATACTAGCCTCAGCTAAATGGCCAGCCACCTGAAGCCACAAGGTACATGCCAAAATCTTCATTTGACTGTGAGCCCCCAGACAGAGCAAGGACGTTATGGGCAGCCCAAGAGGAATGGGCTTGACGTTGGCCCCCAGGGCTTTCTGCCTTGCCCTGCCCAAACGGTTGGCTTTTTCAGCAGCTGGATTTTCTCACTTCTCCAGAATTACACAGTCCCACTACCAGTCTACTAAGATGGCCGTAGCCTGGGAACACCACTGGGCCAAAGATCTGACTTGGAAAGAGATTTCAGGGAAAGTATTTGCTTGCTTTCCCTTTCTATGGTGTTCCTCCCGAAAATGTTTTATTTTGTACTTAGAAAATAAAAATTATTTTGGAATATTTATTTTTGTCCCTTTTTCTGTTTTAAATTTCTGACCAAAATGAAGAATCTCCATGGAAGTATTTTCACTCTCATACTCATTGAAGTATTCTGTTTGTATGAGAGGCGAGCCAACCTAAAAGGGTGTGTACTTATTTGCTTCAGTTTTTCGTTACGGGCAAGATAATTTTACCTCCCCACAGCTTTTTTTTTTTTTCTTTTTCCTGACCTATTTGTGCGTGACACACTGGTACTGCTTCTTTCACGTGTTCCGAACAGTTCTGTATATAACCATGTATACAGAACAGCATGATACTAAAGGATGTGGATTTTGCTAGGGAGAAAGTAGTCTTGGCAAGTAGGATGGGTTGACTGTATTACCAATAATAGAAATGTTTAATAGTGAGGAGTCAATCACAATGACTAGGAAGTTAGGACAACCCTGGAAATAGAAGGAGTGGACATAGTGTCTGTTCATGGGGAGTCAGCAAAAGACTTCCCGAAGTCTTCAAGATACATCCCAGCTGGAACTCTAACTTTGCTATCAAGTGAGCCAAATATTAAGGCCATTGTTCAGTTCAATGCCCATTTAATGGAAGATGTAGGAATCTAGGGTCCTTTTGAAATACGCACAGAACAATGAATTTAAATATACACCTTTTCCAAACACAAGTTTTGAAATTACAATGTACTTTTACACTGCATCTTTTAATGTCATTATTTTAATTATTTTTATTCCATGTATCTGTTTGACTCTAGGATTCCTTTTAACACCTTTTAGTTTGAAAAAACACCAACATCTGAATCAGGTTATCCAGTGAAAGTGAGACCTGACTATATATGGGAAACCACTATTAGCTAGGTTAAACTTCATTAACTTCTATTTTGTTACCTTCTGATATTTATGTGTAACTATAGTAAGTTGTAAGTCAAAACATCCAGTGTAGCATGTTTTAGCGTGATCAGTGAATTTTTTTCCTCAACATTTCTCTAGAACTCCTTAATTTGTCACATGGAAGTTAAGTCTCTCTGATATTTAGTGAAGATCTGTAACCTTAACTATAGCCTCCCTGGGGCATGGAGCTTGTCTGATGTTAACCCATAAAGTTTACTGATTATAATAAATAGTTTGTGATTCGATTATGCTAACAATTATCTTTCAAAATTTAAAAAGCCTTCCAAAATGTTTCAAAAGGAATGAACAGGATTTTTTAAGCACAAAGAGTAAGTTAAAAAGCTGTTTTAAATGTGTACAGGCATGCCATTATACTGCATTTTATGCATTGAAGGGGAGGCTGAAGACAGGATGTAAATAAGTTTTATGTGCAGGCAGCAACCAGATTCTTTTCTGTAGCTGATCTAAAGTGAATTAAACAGCTTTATATTTTGGTACATATGAAAATATTAAAATGTAAACATGTTCCAGTAAATAGTACCTGTCCTCTTATTAACTTGCTGAACCTGTACTGGACAGATATGATTTCCTGCTGTTCTCCCTGGCATTTCACAGATTTCTCATTATTCTGCAGTGCGCATAGTAGGCTAAATTCAGCCCTTAAATCTTTCCAGTGGTCACTAAAATCTCTTCTTTCTTGCTTTTTGGCAGAACAAGGGCAATCCATGCGATCTCTGGAGACTTCTCTGGTGGTCTGTGAATCTGCCTGGTGGTATAATTCTGATTCTTTAATTCCCAGCTTTCATTTGATTAAAAAGAAGCTTAAAGTAGTTTAAATACCTTCCGTTATCTGTTTTCCAGATAATGAATTGCTGTAGTTGGTCATGTAATCAGTCACTAATGAGAAGAGAGGTGATCTGTGTGGAAAAGTACTTTGTTTCACACAATGATATCTGAAAATGGTGGCTCACACTCTCAAGACTCTCATTGTTTTGGCTGGGCCGGGCAGTTGCTTTCCTGAGACCTGGGATAATAACCTTATTCTTCATTTAGCTTTACTGTCCCTTATTGCAGAGGCACTAAGTGTGAACCTACATCTGTTTGGGATTGCCTCCATGGAATATCTTGGGGCAAAGTGAAAAAAACACAGGAAAGGTGTGTTGGTAATAGAACAATCTCAGTCTTCTGGGCAAGTTGCTCTCTGCATAGCTGTTCCGTGTTGTTTTGCATTCCTGAGCTGCTCAGGAGCCAGCAGAACACTAGTATCGGTGGCAAAACATACTTCGATTCATTTGCTTTGTAAATATGTTTTATTTGGTTGTGTAGATCGTGGCATAGCTTATGATTCTTTTCTTCTGTTAAACTGGAAACCAATATTGGGTAGTACTATTGCAGTTACTAAGTCACTAGACGTCATGCTTTGCATATAATATGCAGGCATTCATCTCTAAAATGACCACTTTGCTTCTTAATGCATTTAGAGCATTTGGGGAAGAATTTTGCCATCATCTCTTTTTTACCTCTTTCCCATCATTTGCCTTTCCAGTCCAGCCTGCTCTGAAATACTGTTCCATGTGGGAATGATCTTTGATGTATTTCTGTCTTATTTTGTTTATTATAGTGAAGAACAGTTAGTCTGAGAGGTATGGGGATGCTTTTCTGAGGGAGACTGAAGAACTGTGAGAAATAAGTTGAGTGGGTATTCCATACAAATGCATTTTAGGGCATTGCACATTGTACATTCTAATCCCAAGGGGCTCGGGAAATCACCATACAAACTTTTCATAGTTTAGTCAGTGGAAGAAAAATATCTGTAAACATGCTATCAAATTTACAGTTGATTGAAAGTGACAGAGAGATAAAAGAGTGGCTAAAATTATATAATACAATACGGAACATTGCAAGAATGTATAGCATTTAATCTTGTATACACAAATGCATGTAACATTTCCGCACGGTTAATGATCCAGTGCTTAAACTTGACGCGTCATTGCTAGGCACGTCTATGAATGTCAAAGATAACATTGTTTAATTAGTTTTGCAGTGGCTTGATTTTTTTTTTTATGTTGATAGTGGTGATGAAAATCTTTCCTACTCTTTTTTAAAGGTGTGGTATTCATGAAATTACATGCATCTAAATTTTTATTGCTATTACATAAAACATTCTGCTTATTGCTCCTTTTGTCTAGTTTTATAAACGTAGTGGGTATTTCTCTTCCCTTATTCCTTTTATCCCTGTACCCGTTAAAAAAAGGAAGAAGGTAGGAGCTGAAACTATTGTGAAATTGACTTGAAAGTTAAAATCTTTCAAATAACTGGTCCTGTCATTGACAAATCTTTTCTTACACTCTGATGCATTTCGTGGTAATTTAGAACAAGTTTTAGAAATTTTACAATAATAAATACAGTTCTGCTAAAAGCATACATTATACAAGCAATAATTTAAAACTGTTCATGACATCAATTATATTTTGTCATGGTGAAATATATAACACATTAGATTTTATCAGCACAATGAGGAGATACATTCCAGAATCATAAAGGTGGAAATCAAAATGGTTTTTCCTTTGCCTAATGGCTTTAATTGCAGGATACAATAGAACAAGGTTGCTCCTTTATTTAAAATTTCATTTTATCAACTGTCTATAACCTGTCACAGTATGCCCAGTGCATGACGGTTATACCATTCCATTCAGTTCCACCTCAACAGACTTGTGACAATATGCCAGCTGATTGTTTTCTTCTCTTTCTTCAGAAATGTGCAGGTTCTGCATACTACAGATTTATTAAAATGCTGCCTAAGCTCCATTACGGATGAGTATTATCCATTATCCACTACCTGTCCATCTATAGACTCATCATCCATCCATCCTCCACCATAACCATTTGTAATTATTTAGCAGAGTTCATAGAGTAAACAAAACTGTTGAAATGTAAGAACTATGATAGTGATTTTTTGCATGGTCTGGCAGATACAATGTATGTTTCTGTCTTGGTTCTGTGCCCGTATAGATAAGCTTTACAATGGTTATTTTGAAAAAAATGCCTTTCTCAAAGCTTCATTCCTTGCATAGACGCGTAAAGATGTTTTTACTATATAAACATATGCAATTACTTTTGTAGTTGTGTCTGATGCAGATAAATGATGTGTATCTAGAAATCTAACTTAATTTAGTAGTGGGCCAAATTATCCAATAGCCATACTTCCCAGCGGTGACCTGGAATAGGAAGAAAAAAAAAACAAAACAGTTTTTCCTCCAGCACACACATGCAATTAACAATAAAGGGAAGAATGCACCAACTGTATGAAATGCAAAGTACCAGGGTGCAAATTGTAAAAAAGCTGCGGGGTTTCCATTACCTTTCCAAATGTTTCTTAACCAGTTAAGAGCAAAAATCCTGTTAAATTTTTAAAGTGGGAGAGCACTCAGGACCTTAAGCACATCAACAGTGCTTTGGATGCTGTGGCCTACCTTTGGAGGTTTGGAAGGCATGTCCCAAACAGCAGACTGCTGGGGGAAACTGTACCTTCCTAGTGCCTTCAGAGCTCCCACGCGCTGCTGGGTGGCAATACGGCCTCCTCATATTAACTCGCTCTGCTTTGGTGAGCGGGAGCCTGTTAAAACTATAAAACAAGCAAAAACCTTACCGTGTTAAATATCC
Organism: Dromas ardeola; assembly: GCA_013398915.1. Lineage (NCBI taxonomy): Eukaryota > Metazoa > Chordata > Aves > Charadriiformes > Dromadidae > Dromas > Dromas ardeola. Next base: position 527,836 of record VYZM01006143.1, read on the forward strand.
TTTCTATCATAGAAATGCCCTGAATCTCTTTATTTCACCAGTGTGGCTGCTTCAACGTAGCCTTAGAAAAAAACACTTTAAAGCAGTTCTTTTCACAGCAATATATATTCAGATATGTTTGAAATGTGTTACAAGTGGAATTTGTAGTTAGAATAGGCAAAAAAGGGAGGAAAAGGGATGTTAAAATATAAAAAATAAAAGATACAGGCATGTTTTGATAAGGAAGCAGACATCAAAAAACTATGCTTATTTTAGCTTTCCTGAAAAGGCTGTCTGTCTGTATTTAATGATGTTTATGAACATTTAATTAGGACAAATACCATATCTCTCTCCATTGTTCCCCATAACCAAGATTCAGAGTAGCCTGTTCTTGTGGTATATTCATTTATCAACTTTAACCTTGGAGGTCTCAATGGCTCCATCACTTTCAGCACAGGGTATTATCAGTATTTTTTTCCAGAAATGAACCAGATATTGTCCAAGATGAGAGTGCTGTATGAATAAGCTGTCAGATGTGATTGGACAAGAGGAAACAGCCTCAAGTTGTGCCAGGGGAGGATTAGATTGAATATTAGGAAAAATTTCTACACTGAAAGGGTTATCAAGCTTTGGAACAGGCTGCCCAGGGAATTGTTAGAAGCACCATCCCTGGAGGTATTTAAAAGACGGGTAGATGTGGTGCTGAGGGACATGGTTTAGTGATGGGTTTTGTCAGAGTTAGGTTGATGGTTGGACTCAATGATCTGAAAGGTCCCTTCCAACCTAGACAATTCTATGATTCTATGCTATGTTTTGTTACAAGGCTAGTGCTGCAACTGGAATAGAGCAATCCAACAAGACACAATGATGTACTGTGTAATAGTACAGAAAAACAACCAACACAATAGTTGTATAGCAAGCAGTAAATAATTACCCTCCATGAAAGAAACAGTCAGTTCTGTTATGGGACACATGATGAGACTAGAGAAAGGAAAAAATTAATTGGCTGTGTAGCTATAAATGAGTAAACGAGGTAACAGTACAAGTTTATCATCTATGATCTTTGTTACTAGAGAGAGATATCCGACATTTAAGAGAGTTGAAAGGTAACTAAACAAATCTTTGGAAGCTGGTGTTGCTCTTTGGACACAGTGGTGTATCCTAACATGATGGGGGAAATGAAATGTAAACTAATGCCAACAGAGAAAAATGCAATCAGCTTAGCTGGAACACAGATAATCTATTATACAAGATGAGAGCTCTGACAAGTTTATGTCCCTGATCTCTCTCAGACACAAAGTTGTCTGCATTCCACTTGTAAAACTGTAAAAAGAGGAAAAAAACCCTAGCAATTTCCATTTGTATTAATAGAAATGACAATTAATTACCAGGCCTTGTAATTACATTTTTGAGTGAGAAGGAACAGGTCCAACTAGTTTGTAAAGAATGACTTTATTATAGCTTCATCCTAGTAAACAAATTTTGTCAATCAGCCAATTTCATGCAATCCAGGTTGAAATCTCAGAATGTTTTCGCTGGGCATCTGGACAGGAAATAGTCTATGATCAACTTCAGCAGCACATTCACTAGCACTCACTCACTCTTGACTGAGAAGTGGATATTGTCTACTTGGACTTCAGAAAGGTCCTTGATGCTGTTTCCCATAAAATCCTCATAGACAAGATCTTGATGCATAGACTGGATGAGCAATGAGGTGGATTGAAAATTGGCTGAAAGGCCAGAACCAGAGGATGGTGGTCAGTGGCACAGTCTAGTCAGAGGCCAGAAACTAGTGATGTACCCCAGGGGTCAATACTGGGTCCAGTCCTATTTAACATCTTCATTAATGATCTGGATGAAGGGACAAAGTGCACCCTCAGCAAGTTTGCTGATGACACAAAACTGTGAGGAGTGGTTGATATGCCAGAGGGTTGTGTTGCCATCCAGAGGGACCTCAACAGGCTGGAGAAACAGGCTGACAGGAACCTCATGAAGATCAACAAAGGGAAGTGCCAACTCCTGCCCCTGGGAAGGAACAACCCCGTGCACCAGTATATGCTGGGGGGCAACTGCCTGGAAAGCAGCTTTGCAGAAAAGGCCCTGGGGGTCCTGGTGGACACCAAGTTGAACGTGAGCCAGCAATGTGGCCTTACCACAAAGAAGGCTAATGGTATGGTGGGCTGCATCAGGCAAAGTATTGCCAGCAAGTCAAGGGAGGTGGTCCTTCCCCTCTCTTCAGCACTGGTGAGACATATCTGGAGTGCTGTCTCCAGTTTGCAGCTCCCCAGTACAGAGGCATGGATGTACTGGAGAGAGCCCAAGGAAAGGTAGCTAAGAGGATTTAGGCACTAGAATATCTCTCCTATGAGGAAAGGCTGGGAGAGCTGTGACTGGTCAGCCTGGAGCAGAGAGGGCTTGGAGGGATCTTATTAATGTATATAAATACCTGAAAGGAGTGTATAAAAAGGATGGAGCCAGGCTCTTTTCAGTGGTGCCCAGTGACAGGACCAGAGGTGATGGGCACAAACTGGAACACAGGAGGTTCCCTCTGAACATCAGGAAACACTTTTTCACTGTGAGGGTGACAGCACTGACACAGGTTGCCCAGAGAGGTTGTGGAGTCTCCATCCTTGGAGATATTAAAAAGTCTTCCGGACATGGTCCTGGACAGTTGGCTCTAAATAGCCCTATGAGAGAGGGGGTTTGGACCAGTTGACCTCCAGAGGTCCCTTCCAACATCAACCATTCTGTGATCCTGATTTACAGTTAGGAAAGTTGCAATGATAAATCAACACTTCTTTTTCTCCCCTTACAACATTGAAAAGGGAGACATTTTGATTGATTTCAGGTCCGTGATTCATTCCTCATTGATTTTTTGTTTTGTTTTGTTTTTTTTTTCTGAATTTAATTTGTGATCCCAATTCTACATGTAACAGTTTTGAAATTTTGCATATAGTATATTTCAAAGGTATATTAATAATTTTGTTAAAGGTTTAGTAAAAATCATAAAGTATGATTTAATAAAGTATTACTCAAATATTTATGTTATAAAGAGTTCTAGATAATCATACATTAGTAATAATATATTATGTTAATGTACCAATCTGGAACACATGGTACTCGTGTCTGTAACATTCCTGTTACATGTATGAGTGATCTTTTTACGCTTTATAAATAATTTTTAAATGTGAGCATTAAGTGTTATCAAATTTTGCATTTTGGGTCCAGAATAAAGTAAAGAAATTCTGACTGCATCAGCCATACTTAAGGAGCCAAATTTGGTGTTGACAAAGCAAGTATCTTGATACATAGTACCTCAAAGGTGTGCAAGGTTAGGCCACAAAAGTAAGAAAATAGCGCCATTAATACTCAGAAATACCAAAACTGCTGCACCAATTACTTGTACACACAAAAGACTGATCTTGTAGGGAAGCCTAGTGACTGGAAGAGTACAAAAAGAAGAAAATCTGGTCTTCAAACTTTTTTCTTGGCACCAATTTCCAGAACAAGAGTCTCTGAGACGTTTCTGTGATGGCTGCTTAGATAAACTCTATAGTGATCAACAGTATTCTAGGATAAAAAGTAGATTTTTTTAATGTGCTTTAAGATGACTCCTTCAAAGGAGGGTTATTTATTATTAATAAAGTAATATTTTTTCATACATTTTTTAACTTTTATTTGCTGTTGGTTTTGACAATAGCCAAATGATAGTTTGGGGAGATGACCTACATTTTTCTTTTTTTATGACTGGTGAAAAAATAGTGACATCACTAACTCTGAGGTAATCTATGTTAACAGAAATCTGTATTAACATTTTCACTGATTACGTTCCACTAGAATTACACCCATCCTTGACAGGAAAGCGCAGGCACAATCTAAGATAAAATCCAGGTCTGAAAGGGAGAGAGAGAGAGGGAGAGAGACAGAGGTGGTCAGTGTAGTGGCTATTTGCCTGCTGCATTATAATTCCTTCTAGAAGTCTCATTCAAATATCATTTGCAAATTCTCAAACTGACTTCTATGATATTTCAAAAAGCACATACTAAGCACAAGCATGTCACTGGTCAGGACAAGATGAGGGGTATAAGTGGTGCTCTGTCTGTTTGGGGAAGACTTTAGCCTGAGGTTTGTTTGTGTAGAATGAATGCCTTAAGATACCGTGAAATTCTTGTGTAGTGCTGGATGCCAGAAACTCCAATTGAACTGGGCAGATGAAGACACTGAGAGTGCTTAATACCTCATAGACTTATTATGCCTTTCTCACAGAAGTTTTACCAGAGAAAAGAGGTCTCAGTCCATTATTTTTATTTTCATGAAATTGTAAAATAAATACAGTCCTTGTGAGACTGATATCACAGAAAAGTGAAGTCCTCTATTTATCCGCAGTACAGGTACATCATATCAACACTTCTGTCTGAAGCTATAAATGTGCCAGCCTTTCGACACAGGGGAATTATTGTGGAAAAGAGAGAGATGAATCTCTATGATCTACCTGAAATTGGCCAGAGTAATTGAACTGCTTGTATCCAATTTGAGACCACATCTCTTATATTCCAAGAGAAATGGCTTCTCCAGGAAGAGTATGTTTAAAAGATGTTGGCAGGAGGACTTTACTTCTTGGGCTACTGTGCATGGGACTAAATGTTACCAAGCCTGCTGACAATGTTATGGTGTAATAAGAAGTATATGAGCTAGGATAAAGAAGAGAAAGAGGAATTTTTATTTTTTGGGCCAGGATAGTGACACCAAAAAACATTGCAGTGGTGTAGATCAGGTGGATATAATTATTATATTCCTACCCGTTTCAATGAGTTATGGTTAGACAAGCTCCTATGCGTTACTGATTCTCAGCTGTGCTATCAAAAAAAACCAAACTGAAAACAGAAGATAATAATATTTGGGGCACCTCTTTATTTACAAGAATTGTGCACAAATGAGACCTGTTTCTGTGATCTTAGTCTAAGCAAGCAGTAGACAGTAGTCTCCTTTTTCGGAAAATTCAGGTCTACCTTATCCCACAATTCTGGTGTTGCAAGAAGCTTTTTCTCTTCTTCTTCCTATTAGCCACTCCTCACTTTCTTGCCATTCTGCCATGAAGGCACCGATTACATAGATGTTTTCTCTAGAGGGCAAGCCAGCATAAGCCAGCATCCTGTCTCTCTGAATGCACCTTCAGACTAGGCAGTTCACCACTCCTTTAGTTGTCATAATTCACAATCTGAAATTATCTGTATAGGAATAATCCTCCAGAATGTATGTGTACATATGTACACGTTATGTGTGTGTATATATATATGGAAGTTAAAGGATGGGTAGTCATTGTTCAGTTTACTGTTCAGCACTGCAAATGACCAGACACAACTGAAAGGACGATGAATTACAACCCTAGTCTGAGAATGAAAAAAGAAGGCTGGAAAGACCATGGCTAGCAGCAGCCTCTTAAACTGGGATTACCCCCAGAAGCAGACAGCGTACCTGTACCCTCACACATCCACAGTGTGCCCAATAGCCTGCTGACCCTGCAGTTCAGGTGTTAACTCAGCATCATAGAATCATAGAACGGTTTGGGTTGGAAGGGACCTTTAAAGCTCACCTAGTCCAACCCCCCTGCCATTGGCAGGGACATCTTACATTAGGTCAGGTTACTCAAAGCCCTGTACAACCTGGCCTTGAACAGCTCCAGGGATGGGGCATCCACGGCTTTTCTGGGCAACCTATTCCAGTGTCTCACCACCCTCATCATAAAGAATTTCTTCCTTGTATCGAGAGCTTCTGATGAAGCTCCATGGTCTGGTCTGTGACCTTGATTTGCCAGCATTGTTTGCATCTATCAGCACATGTATAGAAGGGGGTAAGTCCCTGGGCCTGCAGGCAGGGTCCAGCAAGCCCGGCTCCTGTCTTCCCCCACAGCCCCATTGAGCTGGGCCAGGGTTGCGGGTGGAGGCTGGGACTGCCCCTGCTCCCTTGGTGCCTTTGACTTTATCAGGGTGAATTCTGTCTCTTATGAATGAAACAATTGGTATCATTTGCAATACAGATCAGCTGGCACTCCAACTTGCGGGCAGCACTCTTGAGTGTCATGGAAATGCAGTTACTTGGACTGATGCCCAGGTGGGCAGATATTATAGAAAGGTTTGTGAGTCCCTACAGATAATTTGCTGGCTGGCTCATTCCTGAGTCGTCGTCGAATCCAAATTCTGCATCACTACTTCTGAAATATGATGGCACAGTAATGAGTTCTTACATAAATAGAGGAGCAAAATGGCAAGAGTAGCTTTATATGCTAATTATTCTGAATCCTGTGCATTCTGCAGCAGGCACACTGAATATACTCTATACTGAAAATTGGTGAAGTTAATTCTATTTAAATATTATGGATTGTCAGTGTCGATTTAGGGAATGGGCATATGTTCTCCATATTTATAAGAAGAGTTACGTAACTGTGGTGAAGTAAATATTGACAGTCTTGTAGAAATAGCACCAAAGAAAGTACTAGACCAGTAACAAACTACGTATCAGAAAAGGTTTTACAAAAATAGTCCTAGATGGATGACAAATTATGAGAATGATTTCTGACATCTTATCAAGGCAGTGTGGAATATCAAATTGCAGTGGTCAAAATATTTGCACCTTTTTCTGTGCTGTAGCTCAAGCACAAAAATAAGATCTTTTACTATCTGAAGAGGAAGAAAGCATACTTGAAAAATAGTTCTAGAAAGATGGAAAAGGAAGAACAGCTTTTACACTTTTGCAATTTATAAAAGACTCCTTTTGAGTTGGTAAGGATTCTTCAAAGAACACTTCTTTTGAATTCTCCATGTGAATAAATCTGTAAGATGTTAAACAGATGCATTGGTTTTCAGTTTTAAACCAAGGCTGAGGCAATACAATCTCTGCAACACATTGGAACATCTTTTATTATTATTTAGAATAATAACATATTTTAGCGCTTTCTGTCTTCAAAAGGCTTTGTATTAAAAAAGGTCTAAAAGTTTTGATTAATACTTATAACACATCCTCTGTGAGACTTTCCGTGCTTTACCCAAGAGGTGACTATTGTGATCGCCAAGACTGAGGACAAAAATATGCATCCATCTTTATTGTCTCTTTGTCTTCCTGAAAACCGCTACTTTTCCGGTTCTTCCCCCATTGCATGTTGTTATGCGATTAGGTCATGACTCTTTGGATGTGGAGACTGCCTTCGTGTTTGGCAGCCTTGAACCTGTCAGGTGTTACCTTAGTGTATGACCATCGCTTTCTTAGGCCCTGCCTATATTTCCCTTAAAATGCATAATGTTGCAGACATTCACATAACTCTGTCTGAAGTAGCAGAGTAGGAACAGTAGGATAAATAAAAAACTGTACCAAATGGGAAACCACAATCTATTTCCACGGTAATTAGATACTATCAGTTGCAGACGCATATTCTTTGCTTTTATTTTCTTTTTTTTTTTTAGAATGCACACATATTTGAAGTTTATTGCACTAGTTTTAATTTAAGCAGTGGTTAAATGTAAGAATTCTTTAGTAATTTACCTTCAAGCAAATGCTGGCAAACTTGTAGATAAAACATTTAGCTGTAGGCCTGAAAACCTGACTGACCTAGCTTCAAGCAACACAGTTGCTTTCAGAATATTATGTTTTTCTTGCTTTTCTCTTTGGAATCAAAGTCCCTGTTTATCCTGATGACTGAGCTGCTGATAACTTCAGGGAACCTTTTCTAAAAGGAGGAGACTAACAGGGACTGCTATCCTAAAAAAATCACTTTGAGTGCTGAGTATGGATATAGTAAATAAGATACAGTTGTTACCAAAAGTCTGTACAGAAATGGAGCTTACAAAATATATTTTTGATAAAGAGGAGGATAGGTTGGGTTTTGCTAGTGATCCAGTCAGTACTTCAGCAGTGTCACTTCCTCTCCTGATTAATTTGCAAAATGAGAAAGTAGCTGAAGGCTCGGAGTAATTGAAGAATAGGAAGTTTCTGCGTTTGTGTTCTTTCTGATGTCAGCTCAGTCCTCAGCTGGCTCAAAGTGTGCTGAAACGGTAAGCCATTGGACTGTACCATGTGAAAGAAAAAAAACAATACATTTTACACTGTGCTTTCATTGAACATGGTCCTTTTCTGTGCTTTTCAATTATTTCTGTTAAATGCTCATGACTTTATGAAAGAGGGTTGCTGTACAGTTTTCTCTCTACAGCTATACCATTTGTTTATATAGCCCTGGATGGCCACTGGCTCAGTGAAAATATTTTTTTTACCTGGTTCCACCAATAATTGTATGTATTTCTCGCAGAGGATGTAGATCACTTTTTACGCATCTAGAATTGTTAGCACAGTATGTAATGATAATTAAGTTGGCCTTATCTAATAATTAAGTTGGCCTTATCTATTGTTTTACATTTGCTGTGATAACTTACCGCAGGAGTTGAACTGGTTTGTGATCTGTTGTCATAAATTCTAGGCCAGGGACGAACTCCTCACACAAACCTACGTAAAGTGACACCTTTCAAGAAATGTTACTGACTGTGATGATGCCAGGCAACCCTTTTATAGTCACGCTTCTCTTCCACTGTAATTCTGACAGCAAGCAAAGGTCATGCAGTCATGCACCTGATAATTTTGCCTTCTCATATCTACCCTATGTAGTTAAAGGTGACTATGTTGTTCCTGGTGGATACAGACTTTTAGGACTGGTTGTATACCATCCTGGAGCAAAGCTGTTGACTACACTATGATGTAAATTGCTGGGGTCTACAGAGAAGGATGGAGCAGGTATCTAAACACAGAGGTCTTCATACAATCCATCTTTCCTGTTAGATATCTTTGAGAATCAAGCAGGGGCAATCCATAAACACAGAAAAGCAAAGGCCAGTGCTGTCATACAGATGTTTTAACTTGAACAACATTAGGACTAGAGGCCAAGTCTCAAGTATTTGTGGACTTTATCTGAATTAGTTTTACTTGCATTTTTCAAGAGATTTTATTTCTTCTCCCTTTTTGCCCCTGCTGAAATGCTTCAGAAAAGTCAAAATATGCAGTCCCTGACTTGTATAAACCAGTGAGAAGTTTATGCTTAAACACTCAGCTAAGACATGAGCACTATTTATTGCAAGCAGCCAGGCCAAATGAATCCCTTACATAGTTTTATGCATTTTATTGAGTTGCCTGAAGTGGAGCATATTCACCTTATATTTCTTCTGTGGGGATAAACAGGCACGCATAGCTGCTACCAGAAAATCTGCATCACCCCTGGAAGTGTAATGGGTATAAAAATGGCCCAGCAATTTCCCTCTTAACTCAGGCACCAGAGGTAAATGCACAGAGTTAGTCAAGGTGAATCTAGACTTTCCTGTTCAGTCTGCCCTTCATCCCTGTATTCTTAAACTCTCCAGCTCGCTCTTCGAGATTAATGTCTGTCTGTTGATCCATGTTGATACAGAGCCCAGCTGGTTTTGGCAGGGCACAGATTAGTCCCTGTACAGTGCTGATTACAGGGCCAGGGTATATATATATATCTGCTTCTGCACAGCAGAATTCATGCAAGTAACTGCTTATATAAATGGTGTAAATAAGGATCAAGCCCTGTGCTACAAGGTGCTTCCAAGTGTTTTTCCAGCTAATTTGTCCTTCCTGTCTCTGCTATTTTAAGAACTTGCTGTAGAAGGAGCACTTGATTTCTCTTATCTCTTCTATACAGGCTATAATTAGGATTAGCAGAAGTGTTTTACTTAATGTTGCAGTAGTTCTTGTGTACAGCACTCATATCTTAAGTATAATTAACACTGTATAGCTCCCATTAGTGTTTTTAAGCACTTAAAATGTACCATAATGGCCAAAGCTAAAGTTGTCATTAAAGGGCCATTGCTATTTATTATGCTCATAAAGTAGACACTTTGCTACAGAAAAATATATTGTTGGGTTCCATTTAGAAAGCAGTAACAGACAGCAGCATTAGTGATGGCACCCTTGGGAATAAAGGACTGCTTTAAATTGATCCCATTCTTATTCCACGCAGGAGTCAATAGGGAAATCTAAAAGCAGGTGACAAATCATTGCATTGCACAGCATAACTCTGATTAGCTGAGTTATGCTGGGGGGCAGGTTTGCTGGTTTTTATGAACGTTCCTTTCTGTAAATGCTTGACATTTTTCTTGCAGTCTGTATTTTCCTCATAATTGCATGTATATTTTACAGTTCAGTTTTATTACATTTCAGCTTACATGCTACATTGTTTTAAGCAATCATAAAAAGAAAAACATTTTATACCCTCTTCCTTATATTTTAGGAAAGGGGCTGGGTACATTATTAACACGAGGATCTTGCAAAATTCTTTCCCTAGCATTCTTGTTCGGATGCACATAGCTGTGAGCAGGTTGAGTTTCTTATTGCCACTGCTTCATTTGATCCACTTGGTGATTGAATTACACAGTTTTTGTAAGTCATGTTTTCTCATATGCAATAATAAGATGCTCCTCTACCTTCATAGCTCCTTGTCTCTGAAGAAGTTAATCTTCTTTGCCAACACTGCTCTGAGGATACATTTTAGTCACAGTCCAACTGTTGGAACTAAACATGAACCATTTATAGCAGTAAACAATTATCACTGAAATGAGATAACAATTTAATGGTCTTGCATGATTAATGTCCTACATAAATTCTTTATGACATAGAATTGAAAGATGATGTTATGAATGTATAATAGAAAGTCAACAGAACATGTCACCTTTTGGTTAGTTTCTAAGGAAACAGGCCATGCAATCAGTGTTTTCATAATAATCAGAGGTTCATAACAAAACCATCATATATCAACCTTACTAAATTAAATTTCCAGAGGTACAATTGTTGGCTTTTTTTGGCCTTAGTGCCAATTATGCACACAAGAGGTCAATTCACTTAATGGCATCCCCAGAGTCTTTTTCATGTTTGTGATCCAGGGCCAACATTTTCAAATGTTGGTCGCTACATTTAATTTAAATTGCCATCTATTTCTAGGCATATAAATAAGTGGTCTGTTCTTCATAAATGCTGTTTTTCACAGCTGATTCTGACTTGGCCCTTTGGCTCCAAGGTGAATAAATATGAGTTCAGTATCTTTGAAAATCAGGACAACAAACTTTAGATGTTCAAATATGATTTTGATGCAAAGGTTTTTCAAAATGGGAAGTCTAGTATCACTCCCCTAAGTTACATTCATGTAACTTAAAGAATGTCTAAAATATGAAGAAAAAAATATTCGTTAAAAATCAGTAGAGCTTTGAGGCATGTAGCATGTTTTAAGATCAAAGCACTTTTTTTTTTTTTTCTGTTTAATGCATTTCTAAGGTTAAGTTTAAACTTATATTAAAGCAAACTAATGTCAGGTATCAGCAGCATCCAAAATCATTGGCTTTACTTCATAATTTTGAAAATCTCTCTTCTTCCTCCCCTACCTATATATATACACACATATAAAATAAACTGTTACTACAGTAACAAATTAAAAAAAGAAATAAAAATGTTTGTGTGACCATCTTGCATCTGTCGTCTACTGAGGCAATGGAGAGCCCTCTGCTGACTTTACTGGAGGTTTCCCTCTGTCATGCATGGAGGGGGAGCAAGGACAATTTGCTTTTCATTTCACTGAAAATTCTTGCTTGGTCTAAGGGATGCTCAGAGTTGAGAAAAATCATGTACTTGTCCTTCTATCATGCCACCTTTGGAAAGAGGGAGGGAAAAGTATGATTTCCTCTCCTGATTTTTTTTAACCATAGTACCTACTAAACATGAAAATTCCCTCTATCAGTTTTATACATATTTATCTACAAAACATATTCCCCAACTCTTGTCCGTACTGTTTCATCAGACCTGTGATGTCTTAAGATAGCCTAAAAATTGGTTTAATGGACTTGACCATTCCTTATTCTTTAGGTAGGTCCTTGGGTGAAAGGACAAAAGGAGGCAGAACCAGAGCGTTATTGCATTGCAGATATTCTCTGGGTCTGAAATGGACATTTAAGGGCCATGCCAGAAGGCAAATGTGGAGTTGGTACTCTGAAGTTAAGGAAGATGAAAACCATAGTATAATATGACTGAGAAAATGGTATAATCCTATTAAGAGGAGAGGTAATAGACACATAGAGCTAAAGAGAAAGAAAAAGAAAAAAAAAAAGAAAGAAGAAAAAAAAAGAAATAAAATAGAAAAATAAGGAAACACTTAATTTGTTCCCAGACCTTGAGTGAGTCAGTCTGCCAAAATATATTCTGTAATTTTCAACTGGAGTTAGTTCAGCAAGGTATGTTCCCAGAGCTGATGTCTTTTGATAGATAGATCAAGGGTCACTTTCCTTTGGCATTTACAGAGTTCAGGTCTTAAATTAACAAAACAAATCACTATGATTGGTTTGATATTTTAATACTTTTGTAATCTTAAAGAGTTTTCTAATTAATATGTTACAAATCTGAAAGTAGCCACAGTACCGGTGTAGGTAGTCATTTACTTTCAATGGTTCTGCTTGGGTTTTTCCTCGTGATTTCTCAAACTTAAGTTAGCAACCAGTAAACAAAAAGGCTAATTGATCATTTATAATCACAGCCATGTGAAGCTGTCCTTCCTCAAAGAAGAGGAGAAATAAGAATACCTATTACTGCATTTATAGTCCATTACTAGGAAATAAAACTCATACATAAACTTTATTCTATAGTCCCAGTAGAAACTGTGACTGTATAAAAAAGTCAGTAGCACATATATCTGGTAGGATGCAAATATGTATCTGTGGTGAAGAAAAAGTAAGACATAATATTTTACGGTTTTATTTATTGTCATTAGTAAAGCTAATCAGAACTTGTGTTTTTCTGCTGTGGATATGTGGTTTCCTTTTTAAGTTGATACTTTCAATGGAAAAAATGTCAATTTCGACACAATTGTTTTGTTTTCTTTTGTGTGAACTGAAGTTAAAGGTTCTGTCTGCGTCAGTTTCACTTGCAGTTTCTACTTGTTGGAGCTGCCAGAGTGTCTCCAGTGAGCTGTAATTTAGGAGCCTCATGTCCACATGATTCTGCATAAGGTTTCTGGCGATGCTACATCTGTCCTCTGGCTGAAGGAAATTAATCTGCCATAAAACGATGCAGCATAGGAGATGTCATTTGATCAAAGAGCCTAGCATATGAAGAAACATATGAGCACCAAACTCTTGGTGTTCAATAAGTGGTACTAAGCTGATTCAGAACAAAGTATGGTGACAGTATTTCTGAATTCAAAGTACTTCTGAGATTTTAATTTTTTTAAAAAGTCTTTCTATTGGGAATTTATGTCCCAAATTGGGACTGTAAGAGAGAAATTCCTAACCTTGTCCAGTTTTTCTTTAAAAGAAACCCAGAATAGTTCAGTTATCTCTAAGACTGAGCATGAAAGTGAGGGTACATTACATACATGGTTAGCTAGTATTTTTTTTAAGTTTTTTTGAAAAATAGGAAGATGTTACTTCACTACTGCATAAAAAGCGCACACAATGTTGCAGTAAGGATCTGTGCAAGCAAACTGTGCATTTAGAGTTTTCTTGAATTCATGATGGGTCATGTTGTAGTTATGTAGCGTGTAAAAATTACTTATTCGAACTCAACCCATTTTGTTTGGGAAAGGGTGTTGGGCTCCACCTGATCTGAAATGAGGTTAAGATACTAGGAGATGCTTGTGTCTATTGATTACTTTGTACTTTTTAAAAAATGTGTTCACATTTCTTATCGATTAACTGTCAATTAGTTTACTGCATACTATCAAGCATTAAAGGATTTCATATACAGGTTTTTCCCCGTTCAGTCTCCTTCTCCTTACATCTCTGTTGCAGATGTGGAGCAGTAAGGGTCCTACCTGATCACTACTCAGCCCTGTCAGCAAAGGAGTGAGTGTTGCGCAGGCCTGGCTTTGCTGCAGCGTGAGTGCTTTCTTCCTTTGGGATCTGGCAATTTCTAAAAGCTTTCATAGTTTTTAGATGTCCCTCCAGCCCTTAGAAAACTGATTTTTGCCCATCTTGTAGTATGCTGTTAGAAAACCTACTTTATGCAAACAATTCCTTTTCACTCAGTGACAGATTATCACAGTGTTAGTGAGCTCTCTGATAGATGTGATGATGCCACCTCACATCCCCTGTTCCTGCCTGATGGCCTCCACAGGGCTACATTTCTGGGCTTCCTAGAGATCACCAGCCTGTGTTAGTGGAGTTGTCCATGAGTCCTGACCTGCAGGAATCCCTCCTCTCCCAGCTGCCCCTGGATACCTGCTCCTGGGCAAATGGCTCTGCCATACCTGAACCTGGACAACAGGGAAAATCAGAGGCTGGCTCTCAGTGGGGCAATTTCTTTCTCTCCCTTAAGGAACATCGTTCCCTTGAGGAGCATCTTTGAATTTTAAAATATGAGTTACAATGTTTTTTTCCCCAGGTTTTGACTTCTTTTTCCCAAAAATGTGTTTTCTGGGTAGTTCCAGGTGTATTTTTCCTTTTCAGCAGTTCTTTCTCCTCTGCTACTTAGCATTTTTATCAGTCTTTTTCTGGCAGAGTGTGGTAAGAGCCAATTGTGAAATATTCCTGAAGTGGTCTTCATTATTCTTCTCATCACATCCCTCCCTGTGACAGTTGTATTCAGATTCCCTGAGCCTACCTGCAATCTCTGTCTGTTGAGAGACCAGAAGTAAAACAGGCTATAAATCAACTATTCAAATATTTTTCCTCCTATACTGTTTTTCCTCATATAAAAAAAACAAAACAAAACAAAACAAAACAACAAACAAATATAAGTAGGAAAATGGTAACACTACTGCTTTCTTAAATCATTTGATTCAGTAACATCTCCAGCTTCTGAAACTTATTGCCTTGATTCTCTCTGACTCTCCTGAAGAAAGCAATGAGTAAGTAGGATAACTGGAGTTTCCTTATATTTGTCTCATTATTTCCCTTGACATAAACGGCCCATGGTAGAACATATTTTGTCACTGATGAAGCCAGTAGCAAAGTTACCATTGTGCATTAAGTAGGGCCAGGATCTGATTTCCTGCATGCTTCTGTGAGAAGGTAAAAGAGGGTGGCATAAACAGTGTATTTTTCAAAGGTTTGACCTAACTATCTTCTCCTGAAGTCACCTAGTCAGTTAGGCCACTGATGAATCCTTTTGAAAATGCTATCCAAATAATATGTTTGTTATTTTTCATTTTACTGTTACCATATGAAATAGAATTCTAATGAGAACTGTGTTTTCCTTTATCTCAAATTTTCTTACACTGGCCAAATGTTAATATTGTTGGAAAATTAAAAATCCAGTTGCTCCAATTCTAAGGCTGAATTCTAAGACTCGTGTTCAAATCCATATTTATATGTGTATATATTTAGTAGGTTTGGTTTATGGTTGCGTGGAATCCATGAGGTTCTTTTGCTGTACTTTGTCTTTTCTGACAATAATCTCAAAAAAAAAATGTAGGAAAGAGTTCATAAAGAATTCTTCAATTGGGCAACTCTTTAAAAAAAACCACAGAGAGTCAGAGAGAACATGTGTTTATAAAAATACATAGATCCTAAATACTATGGGTAAATACATTGCCATTAAGTACTCAAAAACAAGTAGGAGATATATGACAGGGGTTTCATATGTCTTATTTGATTATGTTTGAAAGTGTTTTGTCTTCTTGAGGTAATTCTTAGTTTTTAATGAAAAAAATGGAAAAATGTTCGGTGGTTTGGTTATCAAGAATGATAAAAAAGGATTTGTCACATAAACTTTTTTTTCAGTGAATAACAGTTTAAAAGTAAAATTTTATTTTTGTCCTATGAATGGCCTGTAAATGGCTGAACCACCTCATATGGCCTCTATTTTGCCCTCACTGGCATATCAAAGGAAAATAATTCAAGCATTTTGGAGACCTTGTTATTTGTTCCTTTGATAATCTCATCATCTGCCTTCCTGGTTGATTTTCTTTAAGAAGGGAAGTTTGTCTTAGAAATCGAGATTCTCTTTTGATCACTGCATCTGTAGAAAAGCGAAGCTAAAGAAACACATGTGCTGGGGCTCCTATTAGGGATAAAATTAACATTCCGGCATGTACATAGTAACTGCTGTCATTTGTTGATGGTGGGAGAGGCTGGAGAGCATAAGGATCTTGTGCTGTGCTCTT
Organism: Dromas ardeola; assembly: GCA_013398915.1. Taxonomy (NCBI): domain Eukaryota; kingdom Metazoa; phylum Chordata; class Aves; order Charadriiformes; family Dromadidae; genus Dromas; species Dromas ardeola. Next base: position 543,956 of record VYZM01006143.1, read on the forward strand.
CTTCTGACAGCAATTCCAACATCTGAAGAAAGGAGTTTAGCAAGAATTAGAAAAGTGAAATGAATGAATAATAATAAAATTATACATGTGGTGTGAAGATGACACAGACAAATATATTTCCAACTCTAGCTGTACTATTTCTGACCCATCCTGTTGCTGACTAACTCAAGTGACAAGATACTGAGCAAGAGCATATGTGATTATTATGCGCCACGTAGGGTTCAGAACAAAGCAAAAATAATTGCGGTGCAATATCAATGTGTTTGATCTAGGAATAAACCTTCACCAGATTTTCTAGTGCTTGATTGTGACTTTGAACGCTTTTATTAGTACATATTAACTAAAAAAGCCTCATCTGTCTCAAAGATTAACTTTGGGTGGTGCAAAGCTAATGCAGTAAAGCTTACCGCAGGAAGCAGCAGCATGTAGAAGTGATTTGGCTAGTATTAGTAAAGATGGACTTAAAGTGAGGCTGAGTCTATTCCTCTATATTTTGTCTCTGTTACTTTAATGATCTGAAACTTCTCCTCTCAGTATGAATTAGTCCCATTTCAGGAAAGGGTTTGTAAGATGCACTTAAATTGAAATGATTCCCTGTATATAGAAGCTTCTGAGATTTTATCTTCTGTTGTATGTATTTATTGAAAATTGTACTATCTGTCTTGACAAATTATCTACTTTGATTGCTGGATACTCTTGACAGACTTTTTACCACCCATTTCGTCTTTATCAGGATCAACAATTTACCAGCCCATGTTACTTTCATGGCGGTAAGAAAAACAGAAGACAAACATAAAAGGAAACCTGACTGGTTAATTTTCATCATCAGCTATATCAGTGTAAAATTGCTGTTTATGGTTTCCTGTCCTACTTTTTCACCTACATTTACTTTTTTCTTACTCTACTGCCAACAATGCATACAGTGATGTTTTCTCCTACAGACCATCTTTTGCAAACACTGATGTCTTTTAAGTGTTGCCCTGTCAGCAGTTCACTGACCATCCAGCAAAAAACAGTTCCAGTATCAGACTTACTCAGAATATACACACAAGTTAGAGATGGCTTTTCTAAAATTTCTTTTTGTTTGAAAACCTGCACCTTGCCATTAGCATTTGTTTGGGGCACAGGCATATTTTCCAGGACACAATCGTCTCAGGAAGGACTTGACAATAAAAACTCCACTGAAAGTACTGAGTTTTGCTTCATATAGCATTCACTTGAAATACAAGAGTCTGCCTGAAGCCAAAGTAAACATACATTCACGTTCTTCTCACAAAATTTATTTACTGTGTCAGTCATGGCAAATCTCTCATTCCTGTCAAATTAGACAGTCCCTCTGGCGGGTCACTATAGCCATGGTGGCATTATCAATATTTTTAAAAGGTCATCTATCAGAGAATGTGTGTTGTAGGCAATGAACAAGGAGGGAAAGAAGACTGCTTTTTATGCGCAGGGAAGTAAAAATGTTACAAAAACCTGATATGCCTTAAGAACAAAAATTTGATTTATTTGCATTTTACAAACCATATCAACAACTGCACAATTCAAATCTTGCCAAATAGGACAACTATTTGTTATCTTATTTAGATCCAGGCCCCATTCAGAGTTACAAGATATTTTGCCACAGTCATCTTTGGGACTGGAATTGGTCCCCACATGCAGGAAGGAGGAGTCCAAATCATTGAAAGCATTTTATTAAAAAAACAAACAAACAAAGTTTTTATTTTAAAAAGCATTTTATTCAGATGTGTGTGTTTTGTTATGAGAACATGCACTTTGTTATCTGGAAGCAATTCAGTTATTCTGGCTTTCATTTTGTCTTAAGCTGATAGGGAAAAAAGCTAACAAAAGAAAACCGGTCTTGTAAGTCCTCCAAAAGATTCTTTTACTACGTTGGTGTTTATGGAACATGGGAAGTGGGTCTGCTGCTTTACAGATAAATGCAATCAGTTCTTGGATCCAAGGAGCCTGCAGTTTAAAACTCAGAGCTTGGCTTTATATATCAAATATATCATCTTTTATTTGTATGTATTAAGAATCAAAACCGAACTTTTGAAATTTTCCTTTTAAGATAAATAATTATTCTAGTAGATATAAATAAGTATTTGGGCGCTTTTTTTTTTATTTTCCATAGGAAATTAAAGATAAGCCAGATAAAGCCGAAAGTTTTTTTTCATTTTTCTTACCCAGGGAATGGAATCAAAGTTAAAAAACTGTGATTTTTTTTTTTTTCCGGTACATGAAAACAATGAAACCTTATCTAAATTTCAGTCCAGAAATTTTAGATGTTTTTAGGAAATAAAAAAGGTATTGTCCTTTTAATTGAAAAATCCACATCGGACATCAGCAGATCTGTATGTGATCGCTGTCAAGGCGCACGGGGCATCCCATGCAGTTGTGAAGAAAACATGGAAGACTGGTTAATTTCTTTATGATGGTGCAAAAACTCACCATCCAACCACTTTGATGCACAAAAGACTCCGAGCTGAGATATGTATGGATGAAAAACCCCTTACCCTGCCATGTCACTCCTTTAATGGGTGGAGAACTCGGTTTGTTGAAACTTCTTGCATGACTCAGAAAGACTGGACACAGAGAAAATGTGAAGATTGGAATGTAGTGTGGCTCTGCCGCAGGGCAGCATGGGCTTCAGTCGTTTTATTACGCTGTTGGCACAGCAGGAAGAAAGCACAACGGGGCTTTGGCTGGCAGTTCAGGTTTACTCAGGCGGCAGCTCCAGGGCATTACTGCCGGTTGAGTAATTTCACTACAAAAGTTTGTGTTTTAAGCTACAGAGATGGTTCGTTAACAACAACTAACTCCAGCTCACAGCGCGCCTTTTACTTTCTCAATAGCTAGAATGTAAAAAGACTTTGGCACTGCTTTCTTATACTGAGATCCCCTACTGACAGTCAAAATGCTGCTGTCCCTGACATTGTCACTGGTGCACATTTAGGTGTTGACTTAATGTTCACTAGAGTTTATGAAGAGGCTCCACAGCATTCACTTGGCTTTACATCAGAGAAAAGAGACCCAACACTGGATCTTCATGAGCTAACAGAAAATCAATTTTAATTCCACAGGATGTAATTATTGGGGTAGAAATAGAAGTCATTAAATAGCCTCGCTTGCTCCAAGCCTAGTGATATGGAAGAAGAACCAAAAAGAAAAATTTTAACTTTGGATTGCTGTAATTGTTATACTTGCCTACCTTATATTGGACTCTCTTGTTAACCTAATAGCCAGCTGGTATTTGTAAGTATCTGTATTTTCTTATGGAAAGAAATGTAACTATTACTCTGGTAGACAAATGATGCTGCTACTTTCCTTCTCTAATTAAAACTAGTTGCCATAAAAGAAGCTAGTAGGGTACCACAGCACCATCTTTTAAAAGCCACTGTGAAATACAGGCCTGTAAACTTCATGTACAAACAATAAATGCATGTAAAATAAACACTAAAATATTACTATAAGGCAGGAAATTAAAAACAGGGAAGGTAGCCCAGGGGCTGGGATGGGGTTGGAGAACGGGGCCCGGCTCAGCCGTGACCAGGGATTGGTCCAGGCCCCAAGAGCCCCCCAGGGCTGGAGTCACCCTAGCCATGGTTTTGTAGCAGGAATGACCAGGGGTGTCTCCATGCAGGCTCCTTCCAGCTCTTTCTCCAGGAGTTCCAGGGCAGGCTGAGGTGCCTCCAATGGTCCTCGCTTCACCACAACACTTACCAGAAAGTGGTCAGTGTGCTGTGGGACCTGACAAAAAAAAAAAAAAAAAAAAAAA
>VYZM01006143.1:549921-595103 GCA_013398915.1 Dromas ardeola
CTTTTGTTGAACCTCATTAGTAGGCGCCTTTGAGTTCTCCTCTCTCAATTCAGTCACAGGAGTGACTGAATATATATATTTTTTTTAATATATATTTAAAAATATATTTAGTATATAGTATTGCAGTAGAAAGAAAGAGAAAAACGTTTCCTAGGGACTCAATAAGGACAATAATTAACATGTAGAAATGTGGTATATTAAAAATATTAATTTTAATGCATTTCTTAATAACACCTTACTTTCATAACTGTGGACAAAACACTATGATTAATAGAGTCTTTAGCAATACTACTTCAGTGAAACGAGATGGCTTTGTCATCTACAGGAGGACACTTTAGAGTCTACTGGGTGGTGTGCAATGCCTCTTGGAGACACTTTTCTCTCATCAGTGACTGCTCAGGCAATGAAAGTTCCTAAATTTGGTCTTCTAAAGTACATCTAGAACACAATCTAAAGTAACTTCAGATGCAGCTTATTAACTTTCATCCACTTTCCTCTCTAGTGATTATTGCTATGACTAATGTTTGGATTTTATATCTACAATTTTCTTATTTCCAATAAAGTAGAAACAGTTAATTGGGAAACTGGTCTGAATACTGGCTTTACTTTCTAGATAATTTTATGTCTTTGTTATATGATTTGGTTTTAAGCATGCTATTATTATTCTATACAGCATGATGTTATACTGCAAATTAATAAGAAAAAGGAACAAGTAAAGAGGATCTTTGAACATACAGAGAATAGCAAAGAATATGTTAAGCTCATACTTCATTAGCTTCAACACTAATTTATAGAACTCTCACTTCTACTTTAAAGGGGGAATAAATTTGTGGTTTAGATAGCACCTTTCATCCCTCAGAGAGTGTCAGAAAGTAATTAGAGATTGATATTATACTTTGATGATGGGTGATAAGTAATCATGACATTAGCGGTTCTTCGAGCCTAAGCTAACAATAGCGCTGGTTCATGGAAATGGATTTGTTTGTCATGTTAGCTGAATTTCTGTGGTATTACTGCCCTCTGTTCACAAGAGATATTCTGATCTTTAATTTTCAAAGAATAGTCACCTGGGAGGGACAAGGATTTGGTTTTGTGATCACTGGAAGAGCAGAAACTTCAGCAGCTCAGTACTCAGGACCACCCTCAGCAGTCAAATATAATAAAATATTTTAGTTGGAAGCAATGGATTTAAAAGCTCATATCACTGCAAACGTGTTGTGTCTGCAGGTCAATTCCCTGTTAAACAGCCATACAATATGTGGCTACACAGAGAGTAAGTACACTATAAAAAGAAAGATAGACAAATTGATGGGTTTCTTCATAGTTCTGGCCCTTTCTATTCGCTCACACCTGTGCAAGGAGACTTAATACTCAATTCTTCACTCATATTGATATTACTGTTGGGTTTTTTAAGTGTAAATGAATACTCTGTACAGTGATCTCTTAAGAGCTGGAGAAGTTGTGGCTATAACTGTAGTAACGCAAAACAATTGGTCCTGACTGGAATCTGAAACATCTTCTACTCTGCCTGCAGAACAGAGGAATGACTTTGGGCCTCTTTATCCACATATCGACATACAATCCCACTCCTCCACAGACAAGTGGTAAGGATGTGGATCCAAGCTCTTCTCCATTAGTAAATATTGCTGTACTATCTGGAGTAGCTTGAAAACAATCAAGAAATGCTAGTACGTGCAAGCCATTTTATTTTGCTGAACGCTGCAGTGGAGATGTAAATCAACTCCATCTCCTCATTTCTCCTCAAAAGTTTGATAAGTCCTTGATGTATAGGACTCTTCAGTGTTGTATTTCTTATGTAGGGGTAGGTATCAGTGCGTTAAAACCACTACACTAGAACTAAATATTGCAGAAGTAATACGGAGGCTTCTGATCAGCTCCTTATTTCCAAGTTGTTCATTCTGACAATATTCTTCTAATAACATAGAATATAAGGCAGGATTTTTAAGCACTTTAAACAATAATCATGAATTTTTAATGGAAAATACTTTCAGAATGGTTTGCCATGATGTTACTCTGATTGTTTCAACAGCTGTGATGATATAGTGCTGTAAAACTGTGGTTATTAAAATGATAGATCACACCCAAAGTATTTCTGATTAAAACTTAGTAATTATTTTTAAAAGATTATCTCATCCCTTTAGGCAAGGGTAGACACTTAAGATGCTAATTTTCATTTATACCAAAGGCATTTCAGAAAATTTCTAAAGAAGAAATTTGAAGAGATTCAAAGATATTATTCAGTATTCAAAGGCATTAACAGTTTTATCATTGAAATGTTTAGGGAATAAAAACATGAGTGCAACTTTTTGAATTTAAAAAAAAACATTTTTCTTCTTTGAATGTTTCTATAGTTCCAACTACAAACAGAGAAATATATGTGTTATAAAAAATTAATGGTTAAGAAGACTGCTTCTGAATCATTTCACACTCTCCAGATTAAGCAGAAAAGGAAATTGTATAAAAATTTCAACCTCTTCCACAGACAAAAGACTTTGGGGAATGTGTTACAATCTTTAACTAAGCTTTTAGATTTACTGTATATTCTAACTAAGTTTCCAGAGATTCACATGTCAGTACTTAGAGCTGCAGTATATGTTGACAACAATAGCCCTTAAAACCACCCTCTCTCTCTCTCCTGCAGTTCAATTTCCTATGCTCCACTTTGCTGCCCTACATACATTTTATATCTACGAAAAAGTGTTGGGTTTTTTTTCAGTATAGCTATGTAAGTATAGGATTTTTTCCCTGGACTTTCTATGCAAATGCTTTGACTTTTTTTCTTGGTTATAATTATGTAGCAATCTACTAAGCTAAGACTAGTTATCCTCCTATGTTAACAAAAGCAACGTGTTTAAAGATTAATGGTTGGTTTATAACAGAAAGGAACATTTTACACTGAATATGACATTACCCTAAAATTGGGCAGTTTATTACTGGTAATTTCTGTTGTCTTTTTCCATCGTTTATTTGTATCCTAGCTCCATTAAGAAGGAACTTTGGAAAATATCATACTACAGAAATGTCATATTCTGGCACATTTTAAAGCATTTTTAAAGGATTGTGAACTTGCAAATGTAAGGTCAATACTTTCCCAGAGCTCACATGTGGTCCCACTTTAATTTTAGCACTACCAGCGAGATACAGTTGTCGTTACCAGAGATCTCCCTGTGTAACTCTTAAAACCAGAGAATGCCAGTCCCCCAGCTGTTGCGAATCAGCATAGCTCTGATGAGGTCAGAATTTTAAATATATGCCAGGAAGGACTAAGAACTGGTATTTGGCACTTATTTAACATCATTTTTCTCAAATGAGAGGGCTTACAGCTTCAGTTGATTTTCATGTAGCTAAGTTTTTGTGAGTGACATGATTGTACCCAGATAGAATACAGCTTCACAAAATTATTACATTCAAGCATCCAGAATTAATTTGTGAATGGATTTTGTAAAAACCCTCAGTGTTGGACTGTGTTCATATTAAAGAAATGGGAACCAGAGTGTTCATGTCAGTGGGAGGCGACATAGGGCTCTACTCAGACCCACTCTAAACATATAATTGCCAGTCAATAAGCTGACAATTTATAAAGACCAACACCCCCTTGTAGGAAGTCTGCATTTTCTTATACTTCATCTATTATTGCGATGTGCATCAACTACTCAGGAGTTTGGAATTCAAACTGGAATAATAAAAAAATTGTAGGCTTACAAGCCTCTGTTTGCTTTTGTGTTAAGAAGTATTGTGCGGTGGAGGTTATGGAAATGATTACAAATTTTGTGTATCACAGGATATGTAGGTTTTCAAAGCTGAAGGAAGGGAATAAAAGATTTATAGGTTTTCTGCTCCAAGGATTCATGGTCAGGCGGAATTCTTCTGTTACACTTTGTAGTGGGATCCTGCCTTTCTTGCTCATAGGCTTGATTCTCAAAGACTGACTACACAGTTTTACTCATTAAGTGTTGTCCAAGCTTGTGTGAGAAAAAAAAAGAATGAATTCCTCACACTCCCTACAGTTAGCATGAGAAGAGAGGTCAAGGTTAGGACAGGAGTTCAGACTGTTCCTTTTATTCATTATCTGTAACAGTTTTCCAGCCATAATGTGAGCTTCTAGATGAAAAGAGGAGAAGTAATTTACTTCTACAAAGAGAGGGAGAGAACAGCTGAGCACATACGCTCCCCTACCCCAGATTTCCGTGAGTGGTCAAACTTTTTCAGGACTCATAGGAGTAAAGGCACTAGGATTTAAGGTCACAGTTCTGCTTGTTAATATTAACCTCCCAAATGAAGCTTTTAGTGGCCTATTTCACTTGCAAAAGAGATGAGAATTTATTAAGAGCTCGCTCTCTCTCTAAATTTCCCATTACTAAATTAAGCATGGAAGTGTGGTTTTCTTTTTCCTCAGATACCATTTGTTTCCCAAAAGTAATTACAATATCAGCTTGATAAAGGCTGCTAGTAATTTTGTTAAGAAATATTCTGAAAAAGAGCAGGGAAACTTGACAACCTAAGAGAATTGCCTGTAGAATGGGATGGGCTCGGGAGACCCCCCTCCTACCCATTAGGAATTCTAACCACTGTAATTAGCAGCAAATTTCCCTATCTCTGTATGTTAAACAGGGAATTCATCTTCGGTTTGTTTCTGCCTGGGGCAGGGAGAGGCTGAAGGAAGGGAAGTGTAGGTATGTGCCTGCCTTCCTTAAGCAGCCTTAGCTGTACTGTAAGGAAGCAAATCCACAAATTACACTGGTCTCTGATTTATAGCCTTTGCCACCCTGCCAAAGTCAAGGGTCTTTCTTCGGATATAATCCAGAGAAAAATGCTAGCGTACAAGTAGGTAGGAAACACCCAAGTAGAGAAATTACGGGGTTGTAGATGAGGTTGTTTAAAAACTAATGAATAAAATGTGAACATTGTAGAGATACTGTGCTGAGAAAACTAGTAACTTTTTGTGAGGTCTTTTACTGCCTATGCAGTATCAAACCTTATATGAGTAAATACTTTCTGTACCAGAACAGTGAGAAATAGGGAAGATGATTACTATGTAACAAGACTGATAATGTCTTATGTTGTCTGTCAGCCATCCTGTGTGACTCTTGAGCTTCTGGTTGCTGAATGGTAATCTTACAAGGAAAAGAGGGCTGAAAAAAGACAAATATATTGGTATGATGAACGACAAAGCTAGGTATAATAAAAAATATCAAGTTGCCTTGCCTTATGCATTATATTTCACTATTTTTTTATCTATCAACTTCATGAATGTTTATACAGATGCTAGTTTAGATGCTACCTTTGAGTATCCCCTACAAATGGCACTTAAGTAAATGGTCACTACTCTGTGCTCATAATACTCCTAAAGTGTGCACAAAACCCAGTAGAAAGACTTTCTAATGTTCTCCTAGGAATCTCAAAGTAATTTATGTAATTATTTCCAGTGGACTAAGAAGTTAGATGACAAAGTAAATTCTTTTGTTTCATAAGCAAATGTTTTGTTATGAATATTTACACAACCTGATGATACAATATGACATACATTTTAAACTGGACCTGACTCTGAATTTTATCATCTGCTTCTGTTTCTCTGGTTGTCATAAACTAATTGTGAGCTCTGAGTCTTTCTTTAAGCAAAAAGAACCAGTGATAAACTTTGCAGTTTAGATTCTTTTCTACTTTTCTGGTTCAACCACTACAAAGATAAAAACTGAGATAAATTGCTTTGTGAATTATCCAAAAATATTATTAATTCCAAACTTACACTCTTTTCTCCCTGATGCCAGCAGGAATGACAGAATAGACAATGAAAAGTGACCAGTGAATTACAAACTGTCATATGTACCACTTAGAGTACCTTATTTTTAAAATCTGGGGCAGATAAAAGAAGAATACTTCAGATTTGGCTTTGCGCTTGCACATTTAAAACAAGCATTTAATTACTTTGGTGTCAAAAGCTTTGCTAATACCAAACTAATTTGCATAGTTTTTGTTGTTCACCTAAGGTAATTTTGTTACATGTTAAAACACTTACCTAAAAAGACCTTTACTGTCTTCAGAGAAAAGAACAGATTAGAAAAACATAATCAGCCCTTTTTCTTGGATTCACAAAAGGAAAACTGATCTGATCTTCAGTAAAGTGTTCCTTGGATGTCAGTGTCCCAGATGACATTTTTTTTCTTATTATTAATGTTGCTTATACATTTTAAAACTAAACTTCAGTCCAGCCATCAGGCCATAGCTAAAGCCCAAGGATAAGCAACTGCTAATTCAGAGTAATAGAATAACTGTTTAAGAAAAAACTATCTGAAAAATACAGTGCTTTGAAAAATAATGTTATGAGAAAATAAATGATATTATACACTGAGATTTTAATTTTCTTTTTCTTACCATCTGGACATTATCATTAGCTATTCTTCAATGCAAGTATTATCTCAAATGCTAAATTTCTGACTGAGGTCTATTTGTTTCATCGGTGGAAGAGGCTGAGTACATGGTGAGGCTGGCTGGAGTTTGCTGCATGGGATTTTTATCTTTGCATTGCCTTGTTAGGGAGTAGTGGTGATCTGACTGCTTTGGGGGAAGCTAGACCTCATCTGCAGTGCACTTTTTGTGCCATTAATAGATTGTGTTAATTACATGCCTCAGAGGCTTCTTTTGGTCACCTCCAGAAGCCAGAAAGCAATTTCTTTTCCCTTATTGTATGACAAATGGTAGTGGGGAGAATGAAACGGGTAAGAGGTGAAGAGTTGAAACATCAGAGGTGCACTTGGAGCTGGAGACAGCATGCACTGCTGCTAAAAATTCTCATCTGCTTTGCTGACATATTTTTGTTAGACAGTTAGGGTTAAACTTAATGACGACAAATGATATTTATCTGCTTTTAATTGAGTATAATGGCATTTATCCTCTGCTTATGTTAACAGTTTTCAAACCTCTTCCCTGTACACAAATACTATAGAGTTTTAAAGCCACAGCAGTCCATGCCAGATCATCCCACAAGAGACTGGACCTCCTCCTGCTGGGAAAGACCGGGGGCTGCCCGGCACAGGAGGATGCCATCGTGGAAGTGTTCAGGGATGTCCTGAGTGAAGATGATAGCAATGATGGGCCAAATACTTGCCTTTGGAAAGCTAAGGAGGCTAAAAACATTAACAGTACAGCATGGGTGTTCAGTTTCTTACAAAACATCAGTGCAATATATTTGTCATGACACAGAGGGAAGGTCAAGAAAAGGGTCTGTGTGACAGATGGTGTAGAAAAGTCTGGAGTGTACTTTTCAACTTTATGACATTTTTGGTACTGGCAGCAGAGAAATGTCTCAGGAGATTGTTAGTGGGGAAAAGAAATCATGTCCAGGAAAGAAATATCTTCTGTTTCTCTGAAAGATACTGAAATAACTGCTAAGTCACTATGCCCTGCTAAATCATTTGGCTAAGGATATATTTTTCTTAGAGAATTTAAAACAAGTACTTAAGAATACAACATTTGTATGTTTGCACACACACATCAAGAATTATTTATTTGATATAAATAAACATGGCTGTCATAAAATCATTAAATAACAGAGAGTTTAGGCAATGCTTAGAATCACCCCATAATATTTGCATGGCTATATATGATTAATATTTATCACTATCTGGTCTTGATTATTTCATCGTGATTTTCCATTTTTTATACAATTGCGTCCGTTGTTTACCAAAAAAAAGTGGCATTAACAGAAGCATCACAACTGAACTCTGGTGATGCAGTTAATTGCTGCCTGCTCGACCTTGTACCTCACTGCAACCCAATTAATTTATGGCTTGGATTTCTAGGTAGCCATCATCCAGCTGTAAATACATTCAGGTGTCTTAGATCTGATTGTTGGAAGAACATCCAAATAAACAAAAACTTGGTGATTTTGGATGCTAAGCTATGTACAATTAAACTTTTCTCTATATTTTCTCAGAAAAATTTCCACTCTAGGATATTTGGTTTATAGTTTCCTCTGATATTTTACAATGTCTTAGAATATTGAAAAAAACAGTGACAGTACTGAAATGGATTTTTTTCTTCTTCTTCTTTTCCTCTGCTTGGTTATAGTTCTTCATGGACTCTTGTGTTACAGATTTCCGTTTTCACATGCTGGCAGATCATGGATGCAGACTGCCAACATCAGTTAGCTCATCTCTAGAGTATGTTGTCTGTAGATCAGCTTGAGTATAAATATGATATACCTAAGCTCCCATACTATCTGTTTTTCCACATGAATATCTTTATTTTCACCACAGAAAGAACTGTAATGAGGCCATTAAGTGACACAGAACATATTCTTGTTTAGTGAAAAGGAAGCATATAACTCTCTGTGTTACCTTTGTGTATTTTATTCTGAATGTACACAAATCTGAGAACTTGAGATAAAAATATTCAAGGAGACCACACTTTTTTCTTTTTCTCTGCTTTTCTTATAATATTTTAAAAACACTTCGCGTGTACCACCTTACAAAAGTCATTAATTTCTGTGTAGAATACTTACAGAATCATAGAATGGTTCGGGTTGGAAGGGACCTTAAAGATCATCTAGTTCCAACCCCCCTGCCATGGGCAGGGACACCTCCCACTAGACCAAGTTGCTAAAAGCCCCATCCAGCCTGGTCTTGTGGCGCCCTTGCTTCTATCTGCAGGACAAACACTCATGGAAGCTAATTGTTCGTAGATGCATTAAAGTCAAAAAGCTATGATTATTTATCCCCGATAGGTATCTGACTTCTTGTATTTATTTCGCTCATAGCACTGTTGTCATTGAAAACATTGTTTGCTGTGGGTATTTCTGAGTGGTAACTGAGCATCTACTACACGAAGCTAAGAGATTTTATCTGGACAACTAAAAAGCTTTCAGACCCGAGTTGCTTGTTTTTTCTACTCTAAGCATGTAAATCCCCATTGAAATAGGACTTAAGTTTCTATACACTTCTTTGTGTTAGGCTTTTATTGATTTAGATATACATAGCACTCCTATAGGTAAAAACAGCAAAAGCACTTACAAAAATCATAACTAGACATAGATACAGATATTCTGATGTGGAAAGCTTTATTTCTAAGAGAACAACTGTATTTCCCAGTTGAAATTTATTTCTAAGCTCTGAACAGCTTAGAATCAAAGCAATCAAACCAACCAGGCTACAGTGTTTCCTCATATTTTCAAGAAATAAATCCTTAGTGTGCCAAATGTGTATCTTCAGGGCAGCAACATGAGGGGAAAAAATTGATTCCAGCACTTCTAAAAATATTTGACTAAAGTACTTGGCGTCTTCCACAGCAGGTAGCAAATCATGAAACATTAAAACCCAAACTATCTTAATACCAATTTATTAAAGCAGTTGTATCTTCAGACATACCAAAGGGAAAATTAAATCAACTACCTTTATAAAATGTATTAAACTAATTTATTTTACTGCACCTCAGCAGGAGGAAAAAAATAAAATGAGGACAAGCCTGCCACCAGTAATGAATAAAAAATACTCCACAGCAGGAAAGAAAAGAAACAGAAGGAGAAAAAAACAAAACCTAAGACTGAAGGCAGTTCATCATAAAGAGTACCATGTGCAACATGACAGCTTTGCCAAAATAGGTGCACCTTTGTAACTACATGCTGATGTTCATTCAGATATGACAATCTCATCTCATTATTATCATTGTCTTACAAAACTTCTTTGTCTGCATTAAAAACAGCTAAAAAGGCAGCCCACTAAGATAGCTTACAGAAGTTAAAAATAATTTAAAAAATCCATACCAAATGTCACCCTAGCTTCTGTTCAGTGTAACGCTGTGAATTTCCATGAAGCTATGAGACAGGGAAAATACAGCCATATTGGAAACACTGTCCTCCGGGACTCTGAGGGTGATATTGTCTCTCTTTGGGTCACATCCCAGCCATTTTGAGAAAGAGATTTTCCTTGCTCTGCTGCCAGTTTGAGCCCCTGAAGTATCTGCTAGAGCATTCCCAAATGGTCTGGCAGGTCAGTGTCCCTGCAGCAGACGCTACTGGTGTACACACATAGCAGCCCATCAGTTTCTTGTTTCTGGAAAATCTTTCTCTTTGAGAGATAAGAAAGAAAGGAAATGGCACATATTCGCAACTACTTTCAGAATGTACTTTAAAATGTTGAAATTGTGTGTGATATGTTTGGGAGCAGAGATCTTTTTTAACTACACTAAACAGGATATAGAATGGTTAAATGTGTATTTCACCAATATTTTTTTTCTGTAAACATACTAATTTCATCCATTTCCAGTTAATTCAGATGTCTCTGTTGTGCCTAGATGTACATACTTACTGATTTACTAACTTAATTAAAACAATTCTTGCTAAAATGTCACAGGTTAATGTAACATTAAAGGTGTAACACAGGCAAAATGTGTATGCATGTACCAGTCAGCCATGGAGGTACATATTCCTCTTCCACAGGAAAACAGCTGGCAGAGGATGCTAGCAATGTTACGGTAGTATCACTGGTGAAGAGCAAGTATCTGGAATAGGAGCACTGGATGCAGACCGCTGGTAACATATTTAACCTTGTTTGGGGAAGAAGAAAACTAACATGAAAACCGTGGGGAACTGAGGGGAGTAAGCCTGGATGGAAGCTTCACTGAGAAGACCTTTTTAACATTATTCGGGCCATGTGGGCTAACACAATGGATTCAAGACACAAGAGCAAAGAATGTTTGGGTGAGCACCCCTTGGTGTCCAGGGAAGAGAGTTTGGGGCTTTTTGTTGTGGTGCTTTTGACCAGTCAGTTTCATGTCATCCAGTGTCAAGATTACCTGTGGATAGTTACAAATGCTCTGCCTTTTTCTTCTCTGATAACTTTCCCTCTGACCTAGAACCCAACATGGGACCTGGTCCAGCTTTCTGACCTCGTCTTGCCTTCAAGAGTGTTCAAATACTGCCTTCATTGCGATAAGTCCAGTACACTGAAATGGCTGAATTTGATGGAGTTTTGTGGCCAGCAAAGAAACGTTCACCAGATGCCAATATAAAATTTAGAGTGAGAGGTCTATGTCATCTTAATTCTGAAATACTAACCTTAGAAATGTCCATTTGTCATAAGTGTAGAAAGTGGGAGCTGATGATAAAGCCTCAAGACTACCTAAAGTAGATGTAATGATAAAACTGTATGAAATCCACTTTGTGCCAAAATAAATTCTGCCAAAATTAAATATTCTGTAAAGATGGCTGATTTTCTTTTTTTTTTTTACTTGATAAGTAATTTTGTATTGGCTGTGGGTTTGGATCAAGTGTCCATAATATTTTTGATGCACCTCTGGAAGCTATCTCATGGTAAAATGGTGAAAGAGCAACATTAAACTCTCTTATTTTGAAGTCAACACCCATGGAGAATGGGCAAAGTTGCAGATTGCTATTAATTAATTTCCAAAGCATTGTTCTCGCACACAGCTGCTGTTCTTCTAAAAGAAGCCAATATAAGATGCCTCCAGATGACAAAATACTTGTAGACACATGCAGGCCTACTGACTTCAGAAGATTTCCATGCAGACATAAAGATTTTGGAATTAGAGTTAAATGCTACAAGGAAAACAAACAAATAAATAAATAAATATGCAAGCCCTTTTTTCTCATTACTACAAATACTCTAATATTTTTCAAGAAAGGAATTCCCTGCTAAGAGTTTGAGGATGCATGTAACAAACAATTAACTGAGGATAATTTCTGGTCTTCTTGAGAAGTGATTTGCTTGGGTTGTGTTGAAAAAAAGAAACTAAAATTATTCATGATGGAAAAGTTGTAAAAGGGAAGACTATCAGTCTTCCCACCCAAAAAAGCTATTTTTAATTTCTATTATATTTCAGAGTTAGCAGATAACAGTATTTGTGTCTTCCCAAGGAATCCTCAGTGGTACTTAGGGAAGTAAAGATTCTGGGAAGCCATTTTAGGATTGAAGCAAAAGAAAAGGAAATCAAAAAAAGTCTTTGGCAAAAAGGAGACGGAGTCTTACATATAATGAAACATTCTCAAAAAAAAAAAAAAAAAACATTAATGGCAGAACCTCAGGGATTAATTTTGGGGCCACTATCATTTCTTATAAATTACTCATAAGATGGGATGAAAGCAGAATATAAATTTGCTTGTGTCATAAAATGAATTTAAGATCAAACAATCCAAAAGACATTGATAGAATTCAATAGGATTTGTACAGATTAGAGATTAAGGATATAAGGGGGAGAGAGACAAAAAATTTGCTACACAATGGAAATGCAATACATGACATTGATGTATTTTATCACTTTGGGTCCAAATAGCATAGCTTATAAAGCGGTGTCATAGTCCCACATATAACCTATTTTTCTAAATACATTTATATATCTTTGTAGCCCCTTAAGCTTGCAAAGCTTGACTACATAAGGAACAGTTTGTGTCTTTAACGTAGTTGCTCCATATTTCAGTGGTTTAAGATAATTAGAAGGTGGAATTTATGAAATGCATTGAGCTGGGAGAATTACAGCATGTCCTTCTTAATGTGTAAAAACAGGAATATGCTCCCCCAAAGCTGTCACCCATTAATGATCTGCTGCAGAGAGGGATAAAAAATTAAACAGGTCTCTCAGGTCCAGCTTGATGTGAGCTCAGTCAGCCATGGTGAGGAGCATGAAAGTAATACTGGGGAGGACCAGTGATTTTTGGTTCTGAGGAGCTGGAAAACAGGCCTGTTTCTGCTTTCGCTTTATGTAGATGTTATTAAAGTCTTCAGAAAGTATCTGCTGGCATTTGGTGACCAGGAAATGAAGAAGAATCTACTTCTTTAAACATTGTGAAAATCTTTCTTGTCTCCCTGTATGTGCTATTTTTCCTAATGTATGCAGAGATATGTTGAAAAGATGGATTAACTCTGAGTCCATCACTGTGGAAAACATGATTCAGTGGATAAAAGCTCAGTTATCTTTGGCTCTAAACACAGGAGCGAAGAAAGAAGTTATGTAAGATATTTCATATGAGCACTTAGACTGTTCTGAAACCCTGTCCTTCTTTCTAATACAGAGCAAGAAGCAAGCAAGCAATGTGGTGCCTGCAATTATCTCAGAGAGCTTCTCTCTGTGTAAAAGGAGCTGTGAGATATCTTGAGACTATGTGCCAATTTGTAGAGTTTATAGCTCTCCCATTCCCTTTGTACTTCCTGGGTGTTTCTGGGTTGCCGAGCTGCCTACATGATCTGACATAAAGTCATCTGAGCCCTACTTACTCCTTTGACATTTCGATAGCGGGTTATTATATTCCACTTTTGTTTCCTTGCTATTCATGCACTTCCTATTCTGTGGAGTGTGCATTTGATGCTTGTAGCTCCTCCTGCCCCCACTTTTCTACTGACGCTCTTCGTGTCAGTCTTTCTTGAGCAAGGGAGGGTCCACAGCGTTCCCTTAGAGCTGCTGCAAGAGCAGGGATGAAGTCTCTAGATCTGTTGAAAATTTGTTTGCTCAATGCCTGCGGGCTGTCTATATGGCAGCCAAATAGCTCACTAGCTGCAAGAGGGTGAGAAAGAAGCATGGGGTCACGCTGAATGTTTTGGGCTTTCGCTGGGGGTGATGGTAAATGTCTGCGCTCACAGTTTATTTAGTTCTGTATGGATGATTTGCTGTTTCTAGTCTTTGTTTTTAACTGGAGCAGAGAAGCAAGGCATATTGTATGAAGGAACAGGAGCCCTGGGGCCAAGATAAGGACCACGGATATACCAGGCAACAGAATTGTTGCCTGTCATTGCGCCTTGAGAATGAACCCACAATGAAAACCAAATAAAACTTCTAGTACCAGGAAGAACACATATCTATCAGAGTTGTATACGAAGGGTAGGGAGATAGATGTTCATTAATTGTTTTGCACTGATACTGACATCGCACGATACTTGCTGATCTCTTACAAGGCTATACAAAAAGTACAGTCATTGTGTTTCACATTTAATATACACAAAATGGTATTTGAGTGAAAAAATAATTTTTCAATGCTAGAAATCTGTTAATGCAAGATAAAAGCCAAAAGATTCAAGAATGTCATCACATATACTCTTGAAATGTAATTGAAATATCAGTTTTAATCTCATTTCAGCAGCTATCTGAAGCATCTCTGCATATTGCTTCAGAAAGCATGCAGTATAAATACGGGTCTGTGCTGGAGTTTTATTAGAATGTATTTTCATATGTAGTCATGAAAGGAGAGGTCAAGATGAATCAGTTTTACTGTGGTGCTGTGTGATGCTCCGCCATGAATCTCATAAAACCCTGAAGCAGTTTTTATGCTGTTCAGGTTTTCACTGAAGATTAGAAGGAAAGAAGAGGATTTATCATTAACAACAAAGTGATGAGATATTTCTCGTTTGTGTTTGTTTTTCTTATTGAGATAGATGTTGCACAGGCTTCTCCCCTTATTTAACTCAGTTGTGGTATCTGATCTACAAAACGAATTAGGTCCTTTCCATTTAAGTGGAGAAATATGTGGATTAATTTAAATCTCCTAACAATATGCTTTACAAATAACCAGAAGCAAGAAAAGCAATTAATGTTTTTTTTAAGTTAGAGGTAAGCCACAAGATTCATAACAAAGTTCCTAATCTATTGTAAATTTACTGTGAGATTACAACTGTCCTCAGTCATGAAAAGTAGCATTCCAAACATTCTTTTGCCTGAGAAATATCCGACTGTTAGGCTTATAAGAGGAAAACTCTCTTTGTCTAGTTTGGGGAGGGCAAAGAGTCCTCTCCAGACATACCATCTCAAAATGCAGCAAGTTTCTCCACACCGCATGCTCCCTCTGGAGAGCAGAGTTGGTCAGGCAGCAGCAGCTAGATGCCTAGCTGATAGAAGGACCCATACAGATAGGCTGGTGAACATCTACTTGCCAAGACCTCAACTGTGCCTTACCTGCAGCAAACTAAAGAGTATTTTCTAGGGCCTGGAGTCATGCTTACTTCATTGACTGAAAATCATTCAGCATTGTCCTAAAATATTTGAGAACTAGGTTCTCAGTAACAACAGGGTCACTTTAAACATATTTAATTTCATGTTTTTCTTGCAGAGCTTCTAGAATGAAGATTTCTGAGCCTCCCAGATCTACCTTTTTTGTTTGTTTCTGTCTAATAGCACAACTATGTAAGGGGATAAATTTGCTTTAAAACTTAGCTCACAAGTGTAATGAAAAATGAATAATTTGGGAAAACTCTTTAAATGGAGTAGGCTTTGGTATCCAGCTCAAGTTGTAGGCTCAATGGCAGCTCGATAGCACCATTTGAAACTTGTTGGAAATGTGAAATCAAGTCGTGATGAGGATGAAGATCTAATCTGAGAAAAGCTACTCTTAAACTTAGCGTATACAACTGATAGTGTCCTCTTCTGATGAAAAGATTTTTAAAACCAATCAAAATCCATAATGCTTATAGTTTTGAAACATGTCTGAGCTTGTTCATCATGCTGGGAAAACCTGAAAAACTAGTGGTGCTTTTGGGGGAGTATTACTGGAGGTTAATATTGTATTACTGACATGTTAGACACAGAACATTATTTTTCAGGAGTCTGCACAAACACAGAATCAAAAGGTGGCTTGTATCTTTAGCAGAGTTGAAAGAAAAGGTAAGACAATAAATAAAGGAATTAATCAAAGAGGGAACCAAGGGAAACAATGGAATAATATCAGTCAAGATGATCAGCAGTTGTATCAGTGGCCATGCTGTTTTCATGGCAAGAGAGAGTTATAAGGGAGAATTTTAATGAAGCAGTCAAGAGGTTTATGGGAAGCTCCTCCCACAGACAATGAAAGAGCCCCTGAAAGTGACCAGCAAAAATTATTTCCTTAATCATTTTCTTTCCTTTTTTCTTCTCATTTTACAGTTTCAGTTCATCTGCAGGATATGTAACTTGACCCACTGGCTACAGCAGGCTATATGTTAACCCAGACATCCTGTGCCTGCATTTGGCATGGTCTGTGGAATTTCTTTGAATCATGTTAAAAACACAATTCAAAAAGTAAAAACATCTTGCTTGTTTTTCTAGTGCCATTATGTAATGCCACAAAGGCACAATGCCTTATCTGTGTCTGCTTTGGAAAGCAGTTGATGAAGATGACTGAGGGAACAATTTTTCCTGCAGTGCTGACGCTCCTTGGAATGATAAGCTCTGGCTAGTGAGACTAAGTGGGTAACTCTAATGGAATCATTCTTATGTTACCATAGAGAACAATCCTGCACTGGAAAATGAGTGAGGTAAATGATCTAGTAAGTATTTTCCGTCTGTAATTTCTTGTATATTAAATGTTCTTTCCAAGCTTTTCCTTCCTTTCCCACTTAAGTTAAAAGTCTTGGTCTTCCTAAAGGAAAACCTTGTTTTCCTGAAGGTAATAGGCTCTTTCTTGCACAGTGTAAATTTCAACTTCAGTTTTTGCTGGGAGGAGTTTCTCTGAGGAGAGAAAGCTGCTACACACTGTTTGCTATGGCAGCTGGGTATATGGGAGAAAGGGAATTCGCAATGCTGATTCAAGCCCTGCAAGAAAAAGGTTTTACTTTTCCAGGATACAAACATTTATAGTAGGTTTTGTGTCATCTGGGATTCAATTCCTTTTCTAAATCAAGTGAACTGTACTATCACAGTTCAGAGTCAGTTTAAAAGTATTCTCTCAGGTCAATTTTGGTCCCGATTGCAAAATTCTAACAAGTGTTTCTATTAGTCTTTCCTGATTCTGAGGAGATTTTCTCTTTTTGGTCTATCTTTTTGTGAGCTTTTCCCCCCCGCCCCCGTTTATCTTGAAGTGCAAACACTATGTGAGTACTGACTTATAGCTAAAATCATAGGGAGAAAATGGAACTACTTTGAATTCAGTTAAAAAAAAAAAAAAGCGCTACATTTTCTTACCTCCGTTTCACTAGTTCCATGCAAAGGATAACAAAGGACCTGGTAAAAAATAGCTCCCAGGTGTAAATCTGCAGAGGGTACCTGAGGAATCTGTAGTAGGACCTTTCCATGGCCCTGCTACTTTCTTAAATATACTTTGCAGCTGCAAAGGCAGTTCCTTTTATTGCATTTCCCAAAGCTGGAAGATAGCTGAGGTCATTGGTGCTGTTATATTTCTTCTAATGTATTTTGTTTAGCTGTTTTCTCATGAGTGTGTACCAGAAAACATATTGCACTTGTATAAAGTAAATTGAGTATGCAAATATCCCAGTCATAAGTGTTTAAAAAATGCTTTTGTGATCAACGTTCAGTAAAATAAATGAACAAACAAACAAAAAAGGTAAATCTAGTCCAGTCTATTTATTGACAAATGCAGTTAGTCTTTCACATTTTTGTGCAGAGCATAAGTGTCAACATAACAGTCTTTTGAGATGTGCTGGCTGGCAAATATTATCCTGGTGGTAAAAAGGAAAGAAACCAATGCAAAACCAC
Source organism: Dromas ardeola (assembly GCA_013398915.1). NCBI lineage: Eukaryota > Metazoa > Chordata > Aves > Charadriiformes > Dromadidae > Dromas > Dromas ardeola. Next base: position 567,346 of record VYZM01006143.1, read on the forward strand.
AAGTCAGACACAGATCCATTAAGAGGGTAAAACTGTGTTACAGTTCACACTCAGGGCTACCTCCTGCATGTGTGCGCATATGTATATATGTGTGTGTACTTATATATAAGCACAAGAACATGTGCATGCTTTTTTCTCAGAGGAATAAGGTGCATTCTCCATGTTCTCCTTGATAAATCGGGGTGTGAGAGAAGATCCTGACAATTAGACATTCTCAAGAGCTGTCATGCCTCTAGCTATTGGAGACAGCTTTAACCCCGACTTACCTGCAGCTGCACAGGGTTCATCCACTTTGTTTAAGACTGTTGAATTGGCTTCTTGTTTTTCCCACTAGCACACTTTCCTTGGTGCGTGAGGCATGAGCCCATGTAAAGTGACATTCAACTTTCTTCAAAGATGTGGGTCAGGTTTAATTCTATGAGGTAATTGCACGTGAAGTTGGTTTTGGTGTATAGTTAGGCAGTTTTTTCATATACCGCTAGGGTTCCAGCCCCATCTATCTTCTTCTTCCACTGCAGTCACTGCTTTTATTTCAAAACAGTTGTGCAGTCAGATTTAACTGGTTTTTTTTCCATATCTGGGAACAAAAAGGTCAAAACAGGGGCGTAATTGTTAATGTAAGGCTAAACAGAAGCCTACAGCCTGTTATGAACAGGGTCAAAGTAAAGACAAACGTTTATGTGTAGTCAGACAAAAATTTATGTCACTCTGGTTATAATCTGTTGTGTCAAAACTGTAAGTAAAGTGTGGAACAGGAAGAAGAGCACCTTGACATCATGATGGCAGTTGTGGTGATTCACTCACCTGTTTATGGCATGCTCCTGCAGTGCAAGCTACCTCCAGATGTTCAGGGAGATATAGATACCACCTGTTTCTCCAAGGACAAAGGAAGACTAAGTTTAGGACTACAAGAAATCAAACATTTTTAGAAATGTCTTCTAGATGAATGGGAAATGAACTCAGACAGATGGTAATGTGTTTGAAGGTTGTATCATAAAAGAAGGCATAGCAAGGTTGTGCAAGGAGCTAACAGGTTGATGGACTCTGGAGGGGGTAACGCTGGTAACAGAAAACAAGTGTAATGGCATAGAGCAAACATAATTTGTGAGGCAACCTCACATGGAAGCAGTGACATGGCTGTTAGACGGGCTGCCTGCTGCAGAAAATTAGCAATTATCTGTGCTCTGTGTTAGCACGGGGTTAATCCTGCACTTGCTTAGGATTTGGTATGGGGTAGAAGTTGAATAGGTCCTGGAGGCAAATAAAAGAGAACTGATGGAGTGGCTATGCCTTATCAAAGAGTAGGAGATGAGAGGGTTATAGAGTTAATGTCCTGCAGCAATGCCTATACATGAGCATTGGATAATTTTCTGTTTAATAATATAGGCATAATGCAGGTCTTTGCTCTTAGTTTTTTAACGAGGTCAGCTCATTCAGTCATTCACAAGTCATTAATGATGCACTATATATGCTGCTTGTTTGTGGCTCTTTGTGGAATTAATTTGTGAGAAGCGTTCCCGTATGTTTGCTGCTTCAGTTTTGATCTCTTCTCTGATTTTAGATGAGCCATAATTTGAATGGATCCTAAATAAATCTCTTGGGTTAGAGTGCTTCCTGTGCTAGAAGGACTCTGGTTCGCATCCAGCCCTCAAAGTCAGAATAACTCTTATCCAGACCCAAAGACACTGCCTAGTCTGAAAAACTTTCCAGTTTATTGAAGTTCAGGTCCAAGTCCAAACAGATGTCTCAGGACTATGTCTGGTATAGACCTAGATCCAGAGTCAACCTCAAAATATTTAGGGATTCTTTCATCACCCAGATATTTTGAATTAGTTCATGTTTTGCTTGACCAGCATCTTGGATTTTCAATAGGAGAAACTCTTTTTATTCCCTTCTGGGGCAATTATAATTTCATTAGACAGATTACTTACTTAGGCAATACATTGTATTTCTGTTTCCCTTAGGCCTAGCTTCTCTCCGTCCTTCCACTGTCCTGTGGATCTACATAAAGAGTGTTGATTAATTGCTGGAAAGACAGTCAACAAATTAGGATTATTTTTCTCCTGCCCGATTCCTCATTAGAAGACAAAATTCAAGAAATAGGGCCAAACCTAGAACTGATTTAGTTCAGAGTGGCTCTTGTGCCAGTGGGTCTCAGCTGACTTCGTTCAGAGTAGGGTCTGAGCCATGATTTGTAAGGAATAGTAAAAAATTGCCACAGGAAGGAAAATACCATTTTTACTCTACTGGATTTTAATTTAGGACATAAATGAGGAAATGATTCTCATCAATAATGTAAATTCCAATTTACTTTCACAAATGAAGTGGAACTCAAATACTAAGTTTTCTTTAGGACTTCATGTTCTTGAGAGCTACTAGACAAGGGAAACCCCTTCAAATCAAGTGAAGTATGCATAATTTTTTAATAAAGGGACCTAATCTCTATTCATTGCTTACCAAGGGTAACTGATGACTGGCTCTTTTGGATTAGAATCTGATTGTGTCTCTTCACTTCCGATGAAAATTAAGTGTGTTTAGTACCTGCCTGAAATGACCTCCTGCAATATTTCGGGATGTTTGTGAACATCACAATATCAAGCAATTTTTTATACCTTTAAATTTGTTTTTTACTCTCTTAAAAGATTGCAGATACTTCTCTCCCTATTAATTTTTCCCTTTCAATTTCCTGTCATTGACTTTTTACAGTTTCCCCTATCTTTCTAAATGGGATTTTTGCTGCCTTTTTCTTTTTTTTTTGTCCACATACCTCCACAACCGACAACTGGGTATATTAGTCAGGTTTGTGCTCTTTCTATGCCAAATTTTACCTGCTACATACAAGAATTACAGAGTAATCAGAAGTTAAAAAGTAATTCATTTAAACATTAATTTTGTCTTCTGGGTAGAGTTTGAGTTTAGCTGCTGTATCTGCACACACAGATTTTCATTTATCTAAAGAAATTTCATCTAATTAGCCAAAGATATTTGCCTTTCTTGTATACATATATATGTCTATATGTACACGTGTATGCATAAATTAATGTATACATAAACACTTAGCCAAAGTGTTCTGTAAGTGTATGAAACTCTTAACAGACATGTGATAGGCACAGGTTGCAGGCTCTGGTTTGAATCTCTGTGGCTGGTGGCGTGGCAGAGGGCTCCATCCCCTACTGCACACTGGACTGGGAACAGGATGTGTGGCTTTCTGCTGCCCACCTTTGCCTCCCAATAGTACTACTTGGGGCCCACAAGGTACAGGGGCTGCATATTCCGACTTCTGTCAATGCTAAAAGCCCAGAGATAACCGCTGAGTTACAAATTGGAGTAGGACTCCAGCTCCCTGAAAAACTAGGAATTTGGAGCTAGTGTCATTCCCTGCCCTCCCAAACTGTTCTTTGAGGGTTGTGTCTCCTGTGGCTTTTATCTCAAAGTGTTGAAATAGTCCAGTAGACTTCAATAGTCAATAGGGGTTTATACCAAAGTGCCCAACGCCCAGGAGGAATCACAAGCAAAAGTGGGAGTCACTGAAGATGGAGCATTTCAGAAAAACAGTCCAGGAATTTTTCATCTTGACTGGCTCCAAATTATCACAAAAAATTTAGTGGGTTATTTTTGTGGGACTATTCCTAGAGTAACCTGAAAAATTGGCACTCTGAATGATCTGTGTAAGCCTGCTTAAATTTTTTCTTCTAACTTCTAAATTTTCAGTTTCTAAAAGGACTTTTATAAAGAATGACAGTTACAAAAAATGTGAAATAATAATCCAAAATTGAAAACCAGTGAAGATTAAACATGGAAGAAAATACTACACTGCCGTCTCTGCTTGATGTCCTGCTCACGCCCCATGCTGATTGTGTAACACAGTAAATGTTTTGCAAGTCTATGATGAATCTTCCCCATTTTATTGGCCACAGCCTTGACTGGCTCTGGTTTAATGCAAAAGTGGTTATGCTTATGAGCCGGTGAGTTTACAGGCAGAGCCTTACATGTGGAATTGTTGTACTATCTTTTCAACAAAAAATAACATTTAAAAATCTTCCTGCTGTGAAGGGACAGAGTGGCAGTGACCTACAACCATGCTAGTAATCATAGATCATAGACTAGGGAGGTGGGGAGCAGTCTGTCAGCTGTACGTATTCGGCTTTTACTTCCGACTGTTTCTGGTGATGAGGTTCCTGTGAGGTAAATTAAGTATAGAGGTAAGTAGTATTATTCCTATCCAGAAGAGAAGTCTTAAGAAAAGCTATGAAAACTGACTGAAAATATATTCCTGTCACACAGTCAGTGAGGAGTAAGACTGTTACTGTGATCTGATTGTACTACCAGTGATTATGGGAGTACTCAAGTAAAACTTAATTTTATACAGCTAGAAAACAGTAGGCAAATAATAACAGTTACTGTTCCATGGCTTTCAATAGTGGCTGGACAAGCTACGGTCTGACTAGGTGGTTGAATCTTTTGTCTGATTTACAGAAAGCCTGGGCATGGTTCTTCACTTCCTTGGATGTTATGCAGTGATTTGTGTCTCTCTGGTTGAGGAGCATGACCAGCCCATCAAGAATCAAGAACCCTTTTAGGTGGTGTTTCCAGTGGGTCCTTTTTCAAGTTTGGCAGTTCTAAATAATAACCTGTGTACAATAAAACTAAAGACAGAAGGGTTTCTTGGTTACAGCACTACCTTTTAAAGCTTGTTATTGGTTAGTGCAACATTTGAAGGTATCCTCAGGCAGGATAGGGAGGGCATAGCTTCATGTGAATGGCTCTGATGGGTTCCTTCTATCCTGGCACTTTGGCATTTTGCAAAGAGACCCTGTAGATGCAGGAACTTTACCTTAAATTACTTCTGTCCTTCCAAAAGAGATCTTGCAGACGGCTCTGCCACTGCAAGGCACGTGTGACGTGAAACACAGGCCAAAATACAAAAAGCAGGGCCACATCTGGACCTAGTGTAATTCAGTATAGTTCTTGTGACTGTAGGGCTTGGCTGACTTAGTTCAGCTGTGTATGGTATATGTGCGGAGCAAATGCACGAAGGCGTTCGGTGTAGTAATTATGAGTGATTGCTATCAGATGACAATATGTGTTAACATTTGGTTTGTTTTAATTCGTTAACATATCCTGTCTGACAGCATAACCTAGCCAAGGAATTAGTAAGATAATGACAAAAAAAGGAAGAGGAAACAGTGTGGGTGAGGTGTTATATTGTCTGCTTAAGCAGCAGTAGAGAGGGGTCACATACAGGTGATTTGGGAAGCTGTGCGCTTTCCAGAGCTTCCCAATCATAGAATCATAGAATCATAGAATTATAGGGTTGGAAGGGATCTTTGGAGATCATCTAGTCCACCCCCCCTGCCAGAGCAGGGTCACCTTAGAGCAGGTTGCACAGGAACGCGTCCAGGCGGGTTTTGAATGTCTCCAGAGACGGAGACTCCGCCACCTCCCTGGGCAGCCTGTTCCAGTGCTCTGCCACCCTCAAAGGAAAGAAGTTCCTCCTCATGTTGAGATGGAACTTCCTATACTCAAGTTTATACCCATTACCTCTTGTCCTGTTGTCAGGCACCATTGAAAAGAGCCTGGCCCCATCCTCCTGACACCCACCCTTTAAGTATTTATAAGCATTAATATGCATGCGATAACTAAAGAGCAACTTAGGCAACCATGCAAAGACACCTCAGAGGGCTGCTGTCAAGAAGGAAAAGGAAGTGAACCCGTTTCCACTACCCTGCTTTCCCCTCAGAGTCACACAAAGTAAGCAATCCTCTCTTTTTCTAAAAGGGGTCTTTTATGAACCAAAGGGACCAAAAAGACAGCTTCCTGTGCTTCCCTGGTACTTTCCTACTAGATCAAGAGTTGCTTGTAGTCTGTAAATTATGAAGGATTTCTTCCCACTTAGTTGCTGTTTTGTAACACAGCATATGTGGCCATTATGTTTTAAAACTTTACCTTCCCTTTACAGGCTATGTTTTACATTGCTTTCCATACTCCATATTTTCCTTCTTTTTCCATGCTTAATTATTTATACTTCTCAATCTGAATTATTCTTGTTGCCTACAAGTAGTCTTAAAATGAATGAAGGTGAAACTAAGGCATTGGTAGCAACGGCAAAAATAAAGGCTAAAAGCATATTGGTTTTGTAGTGAATAATGTAAAAAAAAAAAAAAAGGAATTCTAAAGGTTATTGTAAGGCAAAAATCAGAATGCTGTCTGGGTACAAGCATTTTATGTGCATATGCCATTAGGATATGTAGAACACTGCTCAAGCATTATGACTGCAGAGGATATATATTTTTTAACTCTGAAGTGAATACCCACAATATTGCTTACATTAAATCTGTTTTGTACCATTATTTCCAGTGGTCAGGCTGATTCACTCAGAGTGAAAAATTAATCACTTAATCCCTCTGTGTCTGAGTTGTTAAGTTTTGAAATTAAAACAATAATTTGGCATACCTGCTGCTTCTACCACTTTTGTTGCAGCCTACTGCTTTTGAAAGTAGATGTCCAGTTGTTTAGCAGCAGTATCTGTCAAACATTCATGTGGAAATTCCTGACAAATGTTGGATTGCATGTGCATAGGCTGAGTCTGCTTTGCCTGTGCAGTGCATCTAAAGCATACCAGACACTGAACTAATGGATGAAAACGAAAATGTTGGCAAATGTTTCTCCAATCCTGTGTCTTCCCTGTCTATTTAAACTAGTTTTCCGTGGCTGTCACTTACTATGTGTTTGTACAACATCTACCACACTGGGGCCTTTAGACAGCACTGAAGTAAAGCTAGTAAACAGTAATACAGTGGAGGTTTTCCTCCCTAGGTGGAAAGCGTACATTTCCAGACACATCACTTTGTCGTGGTTGAGACGAGCTTTGTGAGATAAGAAGTACCTGAAAGAAAGTTGCAATAAAACAGAGAAAGTGATTCTCCAGTACTTTGTTGTTTGTAGTATAAATGCCACTGGTTCAGTATTTACTAGAAGTAATCATTTTTTCAGTTGCTAACTTCTTCCGTCTAAAAATACAGCATGGATCTGGACAGATCAGCCAACATCAAAGCTTTTCTGAATCTTAAGCATGATGTCTGGTTGCAGATTATAGATAGTAGTTATGTAGAAATGGTAGCTGGAACCTCTCCAGCCACTAACTTCGTGCAAAATCATGAACCTTTTGAATCCCTTGCAGATATTATATACTGACATGCTACCCAGGTACTGAGTTTGACAGAGCTAATAATACTATTTATATGTATAATTATTGAAATTACCCATACTCTTTTGGTTTAATGGTGTTCAGTAAATTGGCATGCATAATTTATACATCATTGCTGTCAACCATCAATCCAAATGTGAGACAGCAACATATAAACCGAATGACAGAATAAAGTGTTTATGAGTTTATTCAGGACAAGATCACCATAAACTACGACACTGGAAATTTTCATAGCATTTTTTCAGTGTTTGTGCAAAATAGGATGCTGTCTATGGGATTTCATTTGTTGCATTACTATAAAACCTCTTCAATAAACAATTTAGGAGACAACAACTACAGTATTCTTCAAAAAGACCCTGGGGACAGGATTTATTCTGGAAGTCAATGTTACCATTTTTGTTTCAATTTTTGCTATGGCTTAATTTCAGCCTCTTATTGAAATGTCAGTCATTTAATAGTGAAATGGAATCCTAAAAATTTACAAATGGGTACACCTTTGAGGCTCAATCAAGAGATACACTAAACGAACGAAATTCAACTATTATCATGCTAATTTAGAGTAATAATTAAGACTTTCCAACTGTACATTTTAACAGGAAATGCTTAAAATAACCTTTGTCTTACACATCTGAATATGCATCTATGTGCATGTATTGCCATAGCTTGAAATTACTTTAACATTCATGATATTAATCAAAATGGCAGGGTACATTACAGATGATTCAAATGCCCCAATCTCATTACACAGGAATGCTACACAGTGATATTGGTATTATGTTTTCATTTTTATTTTGAGAATGAGGTAAACAACTAATAATTCGAGATGTTCTAAATTTCTTTTGCGAGGTGCCAAGTGCTGAAAGAAGTGATTAACATGAAATGAGGTAATCTATGAATAGAAGCTAAAGAGAAACTGTCTGAGTTGTTTTTGACACTCTCTAATGAATAAATGGATTGTTTTCAATGTTCTGTCAATGAGTACAATGAGTTAAAATGCACTGTGAATTGAAACATGCAGCCTCACTTTCACTTTGTTTGAACCAAGTCTAGTAGAACAAATAACAACCACAAATATTCTAAAGAATAAAAAAAAAAACAAACAGATTTAATGCTTATATTCCCATAGATGCTAAAATTCATGCTTCTCATAGAAACCAAGGATCTAATTGTACTTACTCAGTTAAACTTATTTTCAGTAAAGATATGGTTTGATCTTGTATGTGGATTTCTGTGACTGAACACTAGGTCATAGCTAGTGGCTACTTACCAAGTTAAACATTAGTAGAACTTTGTTGTTACTTTAAATTAGCTCTTTGGCCACAAGTTATGCCAGAAAAAGAGCTTCCCTTTGATGACTGTTGATTTAAATCATTGAGAGATCACCCAGAATGGCTATTAACCTGAGGAAGGACATTCAAAGGATGACTAAAAAATAAAGACATCAGTCCAAACGTGAAAGCAATCACGGTACAAACGCTTTTAGGATCAAGATTGTGATGGCACATCCAGTAAGCATGGTGAGGATAATGTTTACCTACTAAATAATCCAGATAAAGCATTGCATTTCATGTCAGTGCCAGAGTTTAGACTACAAGACTTCCTGAAGTCCCTTCCTCTCTGAGTTATCCTATGATACTAACCTTGAAAAGTATAAATGCAGTTCATGGGTTATAAGTGACAATAGCTACTGACTGGCATGTTATGAATGTTTTTCAGAAGCTTACTATGTCTAGTTTCTTAAGTCTTGCCGTTCTTACTAATAAAATTTAATTTACAGAGTCATATCAGTTGTCAAAAAAAGAGGATCGTACTTAAATAATGCTTAACCTCCTAGAGATGATAATATTTTGCTCAGTACTGAAAAAAACCCACCAGATATAAAATGTGAAAGACATTAAAGAGAAGAGTATAACTTGTATCTTTATACATAGTCCTGAGAAAACTTTGTCATGTCCCCTAATTATAAATTCCTGGTACAGTACCGTATGTTTGCTGTTGAGTTGCATCCCATTGACTTAAGAACTCAAGAGTGTAGTTGTCTATGCCTGCACTAACCATCCTCTTCTGGTTTTATAGGTAGAAGAAGGGAACAGTCTCTTTTATTGCATGAAGTATCTAGCCAGCTGCTGTGCGGTTCCTCCTCTGCTGGAACAGACACTCCAGATGTGTCTGTTTCTCTCCATAGAATATGAAGTAGGTTTAGATGACCATCTCAGATGTTGATGCCCACACTATGGACCCTGTAGACCCCCTGGAGCCTGGAACAAAATATCACGCACACAACCATGATGTCTCTGGAAAAATAAACCAGTGATGTCAAAAGAATATTTTAGCAGCAAAGTTTGTGGCCTCTTGTGTCTCTGAGGTAATTCATATAGTTTATGAGTGACAAGAAAAGGGACAGATTTCTGTGCTAATTATCTGCTAGTAAGATAAAGGCCATAGTTTTATCTGAATTCTGTGGAAAATCATATTTAAACTTTCTACAGTGTCCACCTATGTAATTTATAAGTAAAACTCTGCAACATAGGCCATGTGATGTAGCTGCTGTCAAAGCCAAAGATGCTAACCAGATTCTACATGTGATGACCCTTCAGATGAACCTGTTACAGAAATAGGATTTAGTGTGTGCCTGGTGTCAGCAGGAAAAAGCATAAGGGCAAAGCATCAACTTTGTGACATTTCTGTGTTGTATCTAAAGACTCACTTAAACCACTTTTAAGAGTAACTTGATCAGGGCATAAAACCGTGTTCAGACATGTGAAAATGAGGAAGACTGTTGGTCAGATAGTTCTTTAAGAAAGATGGTGTCAGGTGCAGTGCAGTGCCCTCCCTCCCCAACCATCCCTGTCCTGCAGCCCCCAGCGAGGGGACCTGGGATGGGACATGAACGATGCACCAGGGTTGAATACAGCCCGGCCATCCCCAGGCACCACTGCAGGCCCTAGGCCTTGCTGGGAAGGCAGCAACTGGAATTGGATGGATCTGAAGTTGGGGTCAGGGTGTGGTGTTGTCTGGCTTATCGGGACCCAGTGCTGGGCAAGGTGCTGGGCATGGAGTTTCCTGTATTCCAGTTTGTGCCCATCACCTCTGGTCCTGTCACCGGGCATCACTGACAAGCCTGGCTCCCTCTTCTTTACTCCCCCCATCAGGTACTTGTACACATGGATCAGATCTACTGAGCCTTCTCTGCTCCAGGCTGGACAGTCCCAGGTCTCTCAACCTCTCCTTGTAGGACAGATGCAGATCCTTTAAATATCGTTCTGACCCTTCCCTGGACTCTCCAGTTCTTGTCCTTGGGAGCGCAACACTCCAAGAGTAGTCTTAGCATTGTAGTATGTCACGTGTAGTAAAGTCTCCATTCAAAGATTTCACCTGAGAAATGAAGCTACATGGAGGGATAAATGGATTTTTTCTCCAAACAGGACTGTTTTGGAGAGAGTAGCACTACTATTAGAAATTCTCTGGCATGTGTGAGACTTCCTGACTACATCAGCTCTTTTAAGCAAGGAAATATACAACAGGAAACACGCAGAACGTGCACATGCAGTTCTTCACTAGCCAGGGGGAGGAGAGAGATCAGATTTTTAGATTGTATTTCCAATATTTTTCAGATTTTTTTTGCTTCTCAGGACCTCAGAGTATCTAAGTGGGTCAGTACATTTTTCTGCTCAGCTTTATGGCACTTCTTTGTGTTTAGTTTTTTTAAAAATAGTAAATCTGATCATGGCTGAAAAGTTATTCGTAATGTTTACTGTTAGTATTGGAGGGTAAAATACATTAATTAAAAAGAGAACACAGGACTTCCACTAGATGAATTGTTGGCCTTTCTTCCACTTCTCATCCTGCACTCTTGCCTTCCATAGCACACGGGCTTTGGGAAATCTGTAAATCCTTGTGGAAAAACAGCTGTAATTCTGTAGACAGTATTAATTCTCCAAAGTATGGTGACACCTCCGATAGAAGCTATGCTGGCCTTGATAGGGTTTCAATGTCTGCATAAAAATGAAACTGAACTGGAGTAGGAGTACAATACATTTCATTTTTATGACTATTTTCCTCTGCCTTTTCAGTTGTAGGCATCTTCCTCTCAGCAGCCACTAGCGTGTCAACGTCAAAGCCATGTTGACAAGACCTCTAGTCCCTGTTGCCCTTCAAAGTGTAAAGGGTTCCTCCAGTGTGTGGCACGTGATGCATGGGTTCCCTTCCCCATATCAGCAACGCAAGACATTTTCTTGTCCTTTGAAATGTCTTTTGTTACTTCTAACTTTTACCTCTCCCAAGTAACGGAAGCATCATGCCCTTCTAGAGTGTCTCTAAGTAACCAAAGGGAGCACTGCCCTCTAAAGGTTGAAGGTGAGATAGAAGGCAGCTTTCCATACACCTCAGTAGCTCTTTTCAGAGTTGTCTTTGTAAAGGTGTTTTAGGTCATAGCCAGCACTAAAGCATGAAGTCTGAATACCTTGTATCAGCATGGTAGAGTATTGGTGTGGTCTTGCCAGGTTTACGATCAGAATGAGTAATAATAGTACAAAAATAATACACAAATTTAGTAGTGTTAGAAACCTGACATAGTTTTAAGCTTATAATCTTTAGACACATTAAGGTGTTTAATAAAAAAAAAAATGGACCCAAGCAATATTTTCCATACCTGCTACCCTAATGTTCTTTTTAATTAATACCTATCTGCAATTTTAGATCTTCAAAAATCCAACACTAGGTTATAATGAGAAAATGCGAAGGGTAAAAGTAAAAATGGATTAGTAAAGCACTTAGAGGTTAGCATATGACATTGAAGTAAAAAAATTCTATAAGACCCTGAAATATGAATTGCTACATTTTTAATGTGTCAATAACAATTCGTAGTAAGATAAGTAGACCTGCAAGGCTTCCCTACATTTCTGTAATATATTATGCACTGGAAAGTCTTAGTCTAAATAATCCAAAGGAAGATAGATTTCTGGTATTTCAATTTTAAAGGCAGAAAAAAGTTTCTCTGAGTTTAAATCACGTGCCCAAAAGATAAACCCACATTATCCAGGAAAACATTTTCATTCTTAAACCATGGATATAGTCTTGAATATGAACCAAGTCATCTGAACACGAGAAACTGGATATAATCTCAAATTGCTTTAGAATGATAGGTTCAGTAAAATATAAATATAAAAAAAGCAAAAATTGAGTATAGTGAGACTGGAAGACAACTGGTCTGGTATACATATCTGGTATAAAATACAAAGCAGACTTCTCATGTCGTAAAAATAAGAGCTGTTTGCCTTGTTTGCTGGGTGAAATTCAAATTCTATAAGACATAACTGGACAATTTAAAAAAACAAAGGTAAAAAAGATCTTGCTTGCACCATTCTGGGGCCACTGAAATGATCGTTAACATTAAAGCTGCACTAATTGTCACGCTTCTCTAACACCCCTTTCTCTCAACATATTCCCCTGCTAGTCATAATCCAGACTAGAAAAATCTTCCAGGAGCTGCCAGCCCTCAGGAGATTCACATGTGTGCCAGCCTCTTCTCCTGACACCATGTTGGAAGTGAGAATGGGCAGGCAAAGGAGCAGAGCATGCCCCCCGCCATGGAGGTAACACTGCCCAAAGCATGGTGAGGGCATATTTGCCAGGGATGGAGAAGTAGCAGAGAAAGGTGGTTTGGTCTGCAGCTAGGCCAGTCAGAGCAGTGAACAAGACCAGTGTCACCATTGTGGGTGGCATCAGCATCCACTAATATTTTGCCAGTTAATAATGGCATGATTTAGAAATTCAGAAATCAGTATGATTTAGAAATCATAGTATGACCATGGTGTTGGTATGTTGCGCGTGACTAGGAGAGTAGCTCAAAGTCATCTGAGGATTTCTCTGAAGAGGAAGTCCCCATGGAGAGTCAAAATGGATTTAGAGCAAACGTGTGCTGCCAGAATATCATAAACCATCTCAATGCCAAGAAGGATCAGGTCTAAAGGATCAGGTTTACCTCAGGTACTGCCTTGTGGAAGACCAAACAAATGCCACTTAGGTCAATGGATTGAAAAGTGAGGGAGGAGTTAGGCTTGTTCTGTGAGGAAAGTAAGGTCACAGCAGCCAAGGTCTTGTCAGAGTTAAGCTCATCTGCACTGAACTTCTCACACAGCCCTCGGGCTGACCACCAGAGTGACAGAGCTAAGATTTTTCTTCCACACTGAACACAGTTTTCAAGGATGCCAGAGATTTTCACACCTATCCACATTACTTCAGTATATGAAACTGTCAGGCCCCAATTTTCTCTCTGTAGAGGAAGTATTCAAAATTATATTTGAAATGAAGCTGTGTGCAGTTCATTAATGTTCTCCCAGACAGCCCTGTGCCGTGGTCACTCTAAATGGCCAAGTGTCATCTTGGGTCAGTGGCTTAAAGGGCAATCTTTAGCTGTTATGTACATGGAGATGGAAAATACTGTATTTGTATTTTAATGAGTTTTGAAAAAGTCTTTATATACTGTCTGAGAAGGACTCTGGAATGAAAAAAAGAAGCAATTTGTAGGGAAAATACAGGATATAAGAGAGATGTTATGTATGGCTACTACCAGGATATAGGGATATTTTTTGTTTTTCACCAATTTGCTATTAGTAAATATTTGCTATTACTAATTATTTGCTATTATTTGCAAATTATCTGCTATTAGTAAATATTGCTGAGCCTTGTTTTGCCTTTTTTTTTTTTGAGATATAGGCTATTTATTTCTATTACTTTTTTTAACTATAAGAAACAAATACATATTCTGTGGTATTGTGCATAGAAAATATATCTTCATGTAAAATTAACTTGGATTGAGACAATTGTCACAAAAACAGTCGAACAAAACTTCTGAATTATTAACTGTATTCCCGGTATATTGTGGTACTAGAACCTCCCTTATGTTTTTCAAACTCTGTGAAACACAACTATCTTCCTTCTTAATCTTCTCTAAAACTTTTACAGAAAAAGAAAAAAAAAAAAAAGACCTATAAAAGGTGGTACGATTGGTGGAAATCTTGGAATATTTTCTCTACAGAACATCTTTTTTTAAAGTAATATGCCTGTGAGGTAGGAAGGAAGTAATTTCTGCCCTTTTCTGACTGCTTTCTGTGGTATTTGCATTCTCATAGAGTGTACATTGTCTGTTGAACTGCCCATAACTTTCTAAAATATGAAGTCTGTTGAACTGCCCATAACTTTCTAAAATATGAAGTCTGGCTCTATGGTAGTGTTCTGCACTACATTAGATTTAATAAATAACGGCAGAATGGTGGAGCAGAGATTTCACGGCAGCTATATGCAAGAAAACAGGGATTTGAGATAATCCCTGAGAAATACTTAACACAGAAATCTGGTTCTCACTTGAGGAATAGTGATAGTAAGGCAGGGCTTTCTGTCATTTTGGTTTGTGTAAAGAATATTCTTTTCAGTAACCTTCATCAAATTTCATTTGACTTGCATATTAATAATGTATTCATAACCTCACACATTTGCTCACATGTCTTCCTGGAAAGGAAGCTCATCATTGTGGCAAAGACCTTCAAATGGTGTACACTAAAATCAATAGAGTTACACTGTCAATGGAGCTACCCTTTTTCAAATTTTCAAAATAGTATTTAGTTTTATTTGGTGATCTTGGGAATACCTATTTAACTGTAGCACCTTGCTCTTCCAGAATGATTTACAATGATTTTCCTGTAGTATGTAATGATTTTCAGAAGCCTGCCTGCAGCTAATTTTAATGAGAGCTGTGGCTAAATCAATGTGCTCTATTTCAAATACGCATATCCATCGAGTCTTTCAGTGCGTTCTGGATTTTTTTGTTATGGCTTTCTATCAATATGAAACGTGTATCTTCATTAACTACTCCCTGATTATGTTTAAAGCAGGACAAATGCCAGGAAACCAAAGGTTACTTCCATTTTCAGTCTAAGAACCAATTACTTAATCTAAAACCCAGCACAATAGTCAGTCTACCAGGTAATCTTATGTAGAACAGATGTTGTTCTGGAATTTGAGGTACTGGTCCAGAAATACTTCCATACCTCTTACTTAACTTGTATCCAAGCATTTTTACTGTATACTACTATATCCTTTAAGTCATTTTAAAGGCTTACAGAAATATGCATGTGCAAAGGGGCTAGTTTATTTGCTTTTTCATAAAACAACTAAAGCAGAAATTTAAAAAGCATTTGTCCAAGCACTTCTAAAAATTTAAGCCAAAACATTTTCAGCCCTAATGCAATATTAGATCACATTCTGCTACTCAGCAGTTTGATAGCTGTCTTAGAAACAGTCACAAAATAACAGTTCCTACTGTTGAAGCTTTGCATGTTTAGCTGACTATACTGGTTCACTACCTCAGATTGTGCTTGGTCTTCTACTTTGTTGCTTTAAAGGAACATATTTATAACCCTTCTGGCAATGGAATATTCCTTTTTTTTCTGTTGTAAAACTCATTGTTTGTTCATTCATACTTTTTTTTTTTTGAATAAAAAATTGAACTTAGTGAACAAAGATCTCCCCACTGACATATATTTCATTTTTTTTTTTTACTGAGAAAAGTAAGTGTGCACTATTTCTATAACTGATATGTCTCCAAAGAAAACCATTTTTTTCCTGACTCAGAGACTCCCAGTGTAAATACTTTTGTTTGGTTTTAATAGAGCTGTATATATTTAATAATCAGAGTAGCAAATGGTTTATATGAAATAAACTCATTGTGAACATTCCTCATTATGCCTGCAGCTACTTGTTTCATTTTTGTTCATTTGTTATACTTCAATTTAATATCTTCTGTAAGCTTAATGTGACATGAGAAATTCCTTCTCCTTGTCCTGGTGTGAAGGGAAAACACACTCAAAATTTTGAGAACGGAATATTAATTTGAGTGGCCTCTTTCTTTTTTGTTTTTTTTTTAATGCTCATAATACCATCAAATCAGGCTTGATTTTCCTGTCTGGCCCCAGCTGAAACAGAAGTTTTGTATCTTCTTTTCCGCACTGTCTAGCTTCAACATGAAACATGATGGGTATCCAGACGTAAAACATTGTGTAGGCTTGTGGGTTAGGGTCAAAGGCAGTAGGTGTGGAATTTAATCCCTTCTGGATGACAAAAGCAAACTGACTGAAAACTAGCTTTCCCTAAGCAGCTGTGACAGTCCCAGGGCTGTTTGACACTACTGGGTAGTACCACGACATCAAGGAAGCAAGAGGGCTTCCTTTACATGCTCCATGTTTCAGTCTCTTTTTTGGTTTTTTTTTCACACTGAATGTGGGCAGTGCTTGATCACCTCGTCCAAGGTGATTAAGTCAACTTTTAATGTTTAAAGAATTTGCATACATAATTTTGCATTTGTAGAGTCTTCTCTGGCCATAAAAGCCAAAATAACACATGTACCACAGTCCCTAAGTTGTAGGAAGATACATTTACTGTTATGACTATACAGTAATTTGCCTCTCCTCTAATCCCTATTTCAAAGGCTTGAACCTGATCTCTCCCTGAAAAGTCAGGAAGTCACTTGCTGTCTTCATTTCTGGCTGAATCCTATGGGGATGCAGCATCCTCATTTTGCAGGTCTCGGTTCTTAATGAGTGGGCATTTAAGCAGAGTGAGCCTGCTCCGTCTGAAACCGGTGGCAAAATTCAAGTCAAATAATGGTGTGGAAAGAAGCCAAAGAGACACTCCATTCTCCATTCAGGACTTTCTGCACTCTAATTGCTGCAGAGGTCATTTTGCTTGTTACTACGTTCTTTTTCCCATTGTAAGGCGGATGCCATAATAGCTAATGTGGTCTTTGGTTTATTAGCTCCCATGAGACTTTTTTTTTTCTTTACACTTTAATTCTCTATCTCATTGTTTACTCAAAGAAAGGACTAGCAAGGAGGCAAGACATCAGTAATTTTTCTTGCATGCTTTCTGCTTTCTCTATGCAAAAGGTTTGTTATAGATATTTATTAGCTACCCTAAATAACATTCTAAGCAAGCATTTGGATCATTTCAGCAACTAATGTTTATTTTTATAAGCAATAGTTTAATTTGACATTTTGCATAATGCATGTGCAATAAGGGTGCCATATTTGATGGATAAATGCCTAGAAAAAATCATATTGCTTTATAAATAATGTTGGATTCAGATATCCCACTCATTTAAAGCAAACTTGTCATGGTTTATTAACTGTACTAACTAGTAGCTTGTTTATATCTGTGCATAAATAATATTAAGCATTTTTGAAATATGCGCCTTTGAAACTACACAATATTACCCCTTTATTGTCATAGATTATTAATGTCCCCTCAGTGGTGGGCAAGCTGCCAGTGGAACTTAAACAGGTATTAGAACATATCTTCATACACTGAACCTTTGCCTTGTCTCCTGGGATGCAAATTATTGAGCCTGAGGTGGTTCTGTGTGGTGAGGGAATCAGTATAGCAGCACATTTTTAAAGATGTGAATCTGCATTTGTGTAGACGGTACACTTGCTCTCAGGGTTGTACAGGTAGCAATGACTTTGAACTTGCTTGTGTCTCTGGACTGCCTCCCTCATGCTGCAGAGCACCCAGCATGGGCTCACACGATCTGTTCACCACACAGTTTCTGGTGCTGGGTGCTAATCAGGATTGCATCAGCAGGCTTAATTTATAGTTAACACCTGCCTTACTGTTCCCTCTGTGACCAGCAGTTAATACCTCGCTTCACCAAAGGTTACTTGGGCACTACACTATTTATTTAGGCAAAGCATGCCTTTAATAATATGTGTTTAAGAATGTGCACCTGGGATACTGGTAGCTGTGAGCCACATGTAGACTCATTTTCTTCCCGCCTCTTGAAAGCTGTTAACATTTGGGTGACACAGTCTGTTCATAAAACTGTCCACTTATCCCTATTTCAGTGATAGGTGCATATCTTTTAAAGATTTTTTTTCCTCCCTGCGTTTCCCCACCTCTTTTATTTTGTAGCTGGCTTCAGGCTGAATTTAGCTGTAGGCTCTGCAATTACCCTTTGGTGTTTAGTGGGAAATTGCTTACCTAGATGCTTCACTGTTTCATTTTCCAGTGTTGTCTTTCAAATCTAGGCTTACTAGACCATCCTTAGGAGAACAGATCAGTATAACCAGGCTGTGACTTATCCTCGCTAATGAAAATATGTGCTTCTTAACAGAACTGTGTTCTTAATTATGTCTTTGTTGCCCTATATCTAATGGTCTCCTTTTACATATATACAGAATCCAGCAAAAGGTTTTTAAAGTCTTCCCTGTTTGGGTTTACCACCTTTACTATGTTAAATTCAAGATTTTCCTCTTTCAGATTCTTTAATTTGCACTCTCTTTTTCTTTCATTTCTCCTACATAGTCTTCTACTTCAGACTGTTTGTCTCATATTTCTGTCCCTTCTTCTAATCTTCCTTTTAACTTCAAGGTGGCTCACTCTTGTGTTTACTCTGTAGCCTGTTGACATTGCTAACTGGTTCAGGTATTCTATCCAAATGAGACTATCATGCTACCTCCTACACCACTTCCTTCCCCATATCTGCCTTCAGCATCCATTCCTATGCAAAGGGCACAGGCCTTAACATAACCATTACAGCAACATAGCTAGAATGACATCTTATACAGCGCCGTTCAATGATCCACTTTGATAGTTTTTTGTTGCAATGATTTAGTTGGAATCTGTAGAGGATGGGAAAGGAAGGGGAATCTGTGTTTTAAAGAGCTCTGATTAATGGAAGAAGGGCATGTCTACCTTCTATCTGATACCTTCTCAGTGGGGAAAATGTTAGTCCCTTGAGCCAAAAAGGAATTTTTGATTTTTGAGGCTCTGCTAGAGTTGAAGACATCATGGTCTACAGCACACAGGACACCTGGGAAAAAGTTTGTTTCTCAGCCTCAGTTCCACAATTTGAGCTATGGGTGCAAAAGTTTAGTCATTATCATTCACTCACTGCCTGTAGTGGCTATATTGCCCACTTCCCCGCAAGCTAGCCCAAGAATACAAATCTCCTTGCATTCCCAGGGACAGTATATAGAAAAAAGTTCAACGTGTGTTCCCTTTTCCTCTGATCTAGAACCCATGGAAGGTCTCACTTATTTTGTATTGCTGCCGTTACTCTAGGTTAATTATTTCACACTCTGGGTAACTCCTTCAGATTATATCTTTATGCAGCATTTTGTATTTGCACCCTCATTATGTCTTTAATAATGCATTTCATTACAGTTGGCAATTGATGGTTTTCATTACTGAACAAACTGTTAATTTACTGCTAACGCTGTTTTAATTGTTGACTTAGTTTAATTTCCCTGGTTTAATTCTTACCATCTGTAAGAGAAAAATTCTTTGACTGTATTTGTGGAACTGCAAATTTTAGATTAAAAGTTTAAATTTTTCTTAGGGGGCTTTTAAGAAAATTATTGTTAATTTTCTTAGTAATAAGTTTCTGTCCTGCTCTTTTTTAGCATATATTTGTCTGTACAAAATAGCTCATGGCTCACTTAAGACCTCAGAATAGGGCAGCAGTGATGGGAACACTATGCAACCATAAACATAGGGATACAAACATTATTCCTACCCTGTGCACAAGCCTAACTTGAAGATACTGAATATGATGCATATATAGTATCTACTCTAGAGTTCATCTTTCTGAAAAGTTAAAAGTTCATAGAGACTACATTGTATTTGGCATAAAACATAGTGTCTCCAGTAATTATTTTTTTTTTAATAGGGAACATGACCAAATGCAGTTTCTTCTTTGTCGTCCTGTCTTCCATGGGTTATGTTGAGGGGAAACCGGAGGAAAGAAAGTGAATTTGGATCACCTTTCAGAACTGTTCTGGTGGCTAGAGTTTTAAGATGTGCGTTAGTTTTTTGTAGAGGATGCAATCAGCTGTTCTACGTGTAATGTAAAGAGGCTTTAACAAGATGAATTCTAACTTTGCCCTTCCTTAACACTGAAAGGATGCAATATTTGGACATAGTTGAGGCTGTTGATTTAGTTTGGAATCTACTTCTAGTCTATGGCAACTCATGCCTGTTCATGGGATTTGATTGTCTAGTGCTCTCTGCCAATTTTATGTGACTGTATTTGTGTTGATTTCTGGCAAGTTGCATATGTTTTATTTCTCTCTGTCAGTCACATGGTATGAGACAAAAATATTAAGAATAAAATTATAGCACATGTAGTAGAAAAAAGAGGAAAAGCAGGTTTTAGTGACTGTGAAGCAAGGGTCAGTTCTTCTATTTGGGAGTATAACTTCTCTCCATGTTTGTGTAGTGACTCTTAATCCCAATGGAGAGTCATGTGAGGGAATTTATTGTTTCCTCTTTTAATGGGATCTAATAAAACTTGAGGGTAAACCAACAAAGCACAAGCCTGTCTAGAAATAAATAATAGTTCACTCTAAGGAGGGTGGGCAGGCTAAGGTGGGGGCTGATAGTGGAAGGGGGCTTAAGGAAGCACTTTTGCAAAACCTAACGCAGGAAGGGATATGTCCAGGTAAAAAAGAGGGGTGCTATCCGAGACCTGAGAAGAAATTATCTAGGCTGGGAACATCTGTGGACCAAAGCCTTGACCTGTATTATGCAGATGCTTATTGGCCTCAGGATCGAGACACCGATGTTGTAATGATTCTACCGTGTGGAGGTATTTTGGCGTGAGATGTATTTATTACGCCAAAATATAAACCAATACATAAAAATAAGGAAAAAAAAAGATTAATGAAATTCCTTTCTAAAAAAAGTGATAAAGATTTATACCTGGTTGAATGGGTAGAAATGAATATACATGACAGAAATGTCCTCACACAAATATATTCAAAATTTAGCTTAGTTTTAAAATGAATAGGGTATGGGTAACCATTGTAAGTGTGCTAACACAATCAGACATGTATTTCCACAAGCCCTGGTGGTCTGCAAAAATAAAAGCATATCAGAACCATCATCTAGGCGTATGTGCTGCCAAACAACTAATTTTACCCTACTTTTCCAGTCCCACTGTGTCTAACCTGCCTTAGCTTTCCCAGCTCAGTGCTGTTCCTCTGCCTCTCTTGTCTTGCTGCAGAAGGTCGTTTGTCCCAAAGTATCAGGAGGATAAAGCAGTACTTTACTGGAAAATCCTCTTGGAATCCTTCTGACTAGCAGGAGGAAAGGTGAGAGCTAAATTACTTACAGGGTAGGAAGAGGAAGTATACATCCCTCCTGAAACAAAAAGGCTCTTTCTGCCATACCTTCATTTGCTGTGATTATGTTCCACCCAGGGAAGTTATGGAAGTGCTGTCTGCTGCCTTATCTGGTTGACTGCCTTTCTCCAGGAATGGGGAGCATCAGCTAATGATCTTCATGTGTCTGCAGAGTCCTACAGGAGAGGCGGTCTTGTGAAAGCAGGAGAGAAAAGAGCTTCTTGGGCTTCCTTAGCAGCCTCAGCTGCTCTTTCTGTAGAAGTAGGCAAGCAAGGAGAGCTCCTGGCCCCAGGCTCCTCTCACCCTCCCATGAGCATTAAAAATATACACTTCTCAGTAACTCAGCTTGCTCACTGGAAAAGCTAATAGCCACCACCCTGGAGAAGGCATCCTTTAAGCAGTATTTTTTTTACTAGTATTAATAATTATTATCAATGCTGTAGGGATGTGTATCTAATCTTGAAACTGTGTGAAAAGCCATTGTGCCCTTCATATCCTTGAGCACATATTGACTCTGACCTGATGGAGAAAAGGACTGAACATCTGTTCTGCTCAAGAAACAGTGAAAATATTTTGAGACACTGATTATGTTTCAGAGAACATCAAAACAACACTGGAATTTTGCAAAATATAGCTCCCTCTGGTGATGTGCATTAAAATAGGTACTAGGAGGCAACAGGATAAGATATAAAATTCTTATTCTACCAGTCTCTATTTTAGAAGCTATTTACTTACAGAAACCCAGGCTCATTTTGAAGTGCAAGTTTGATATATTTTATGCAGAACTGCTTATAATGTCTTTTAAAATCTGCAAAATCTGTCAAAATTAGTTGGCATTCAATCACAGCAGTGATAGTTCTTCAAAACTAGCATGCAGCTTAGAAACCTGATATGTCATCCACTGATTATGGCATTTTTGTTAAATTTTTAGAAAATAAGGTATCTAGATAATGAAATCCTCTTTAGAGGATTTCCTGAATAGTTTATAGTGAATACTGGAGAATATCTTCAATAGAGTGATATGATTATACAACAGAGAGACCAAACGCAGAGGAAAAAAATTGTTAAGATAGATTTTGTTTGCTTCTGTGCACGTCTAAGTTACAGTTTTTACATTACAGCAATACCAAACTTTTGCAATAAATAATGCTGGATTTGTTACACTCAGATGCTATTTCATTGCCAACAGCTGTGCAAAGTGGTATAGCTTCATTCTTGGCATCATAATTGAAATAATCTTATTAAATTTTGAAGAGTGAATATGTAAATTTTAAAAGATACGCAGCTATTGTTTATCAGTAATTCCTGACTGGATTTACTCAGTTTACTTGTGATATTATTCCCCTTTGCTTCTGCTTGGCTATGTGATGAAGTATGCGATTGCATTGGGTTTATCATTTGAGGATTTGTGCAGTCCCAACATAGACATCTCAGATATATCTAACTATGCATATTTCTCTCCATCATGGAACTGAGGATGCCTAGTTCAGGTGTAGATATCTATGGTGTATATGTCTATATTTAAGATAAATTAATTTTATCCAAGAAAAGTATGTCCAAATTTACAGAGGACTTACGCTGAATATGGAACAGATGTTCACTGATGCCCAATTTATTTCGGTTTTGCCTGAAATATTCTTAAAGTAGCTAGGTTAGTGATCATGTCTCTGCCTATTTCATTGGTTTCCAGTGCCTGTCTTTTTAGTTTCTAATTAAAGCATGGTACAATTATCTATTTTAAGGGAGACAGGTATTTTCTTTTCTCATATGAAAATATTTGGTGGTACATTTTCTATACAGTAAAAGGTAAAAGTATTATTTTCTGATAAGGAGATGTGCTGTTTACTTTGAATAAGCAGATAAAAATGCAAATATGAAAAACATGTCCACATTGTATTGCTGTCTTGATTGAATCTATTAGATTACCTGTATAATTTCCATTGACATTTATGCATATTGAAGAAGTCATCAGTGTATCCTTGTAAGAGAAATATTATCGTGGAACTGCAATAATGCATGATTAGATGACTACACTATTTTGAAATTGTGGCAAAACCAAGACTTAAGGTCATTTCTTATTTTCTTCAGGTCATTTATTTTAAGTACATTGTCTATTTTTTTTCCTGTATGTGGTTGGGACTGAAAAGCCACAAACCAATCTTTCGGGCACTATAATAATTGTTCAGTTTGTTATCAGAGGGAAGGCGTCTACAAACATTAGAAGATTAAAATTTGGACATAGTAGTAACTTGGGTAGATTTCAGTCTCAAAGTTGAAGTTGGATTCTAGGAAAAGCTCAGTTGCAAGACTTTTTCTTTTGTGTCTAGTTAAGTGTTCTGACTTGAATGGGTTTGTTTTTGTTTGTAGATTGTTGGGGGTTTTGTCTTTGAGCTTGATTTTCTTTTTTTTTTATTTATTTGTAAGATAATGATAGGATATGCATCATGTGAAATTAAACACACTTGGGAGTTTTTGCGGACTACGCATCCGCAATCTATCTTATTATCATACTGGCTAAGAGTTCTGCTAATTATAATTATTGTGTGCATTTTGAGGCTAGGCATCTAAAAAAAGTACTAGGAACCACTGAGCCTTGCTCCACATGTGGCCAAAATGTTCACTGGGTGAGGGAGGAGAAATCAGCACAAAAGATCTCTTGTGTCCCTTTATGATTTTCCAACAAACAAAAAGTCAAGTTTCTTTTGAGGCTCATATCAATTTGCTCTCATCTTCCAGCTGCAAACTTTAATGTGTTGCTGTTGCAAAAACAAAGTTAAGATTTCTTAAACACTTTTTTGAGGAAGAGCAAGCAAGCATAGTGGAGGAAAAACAGGTTATGCTGTGTATGTACATATGTATGCATCTTTCTTCTGTAGAATATTTTCCCCATCATCTTGGAAGGCTTATGCACTTTCACTTTAATTTTGTTTTTCCATCTGAAGGCTCTTTCTGCCTCCTGACGACTACCCGCTGACTAACGGGCTGCTAGCAGAGGTCATGGACAAGAGTTGTAATGCTTTGAGTATAGCCTCCTCAGTGGGGTTGTGATATTAAAGTTATATTCTGTCTCCAAGAAGACCATTATCATTATAAAGTAACACACATCATTAAGGAGAAGCTCCATGAAGACCATTATCATTATGTGGTAACACATCATTAGACAGTATCTTTATCTGCACAGCCCATTGAAGAGGGTACAGTCATAACATGACAGCTCTCTAGAGTGACATAAGTCAGTCTAGCCATTTATTTCAGCAGGGGTTACTTATGTCTCAGTGATTCCTCTTGGCATCCTTTCTTAGCTACCAGTTGTTAAATAGGAGGAGTTGCTCTAGGATAAGCCCCAGGGCACTTTGAAAAAGAAAATTCCCACTGGAGCTGGAGTACTCCTTTCAGCATAATCACTGTTTGGCTGCTGAGGCTTCATGCCTGTTGCCTCTGTGCCAAGCCAGAAAGGGAAATACTTCAGGTGCCTGCAGATTGCATATGGATTTCACAAGGGGCGTGCACTATGATGGAAACCAGGTAGGCAGTGAACATAGGAACGAACCTACAGCTACAAAGCAATTCTGTCGCTCAGTGCAATAGATACACTTGGCTGTCTTATTTATGCCATCAGGAAATTAAAGTAGCTCAGTTATCCAAACTTACAATAGGCTGGGGAGAAAACTAGACCCATACTACCTGTACAAATTGTGTAGTCGTGCTGAAATAAAAAAGTGTAGAAAGGTCACACCTATACTTCAGGAATCACCTTTAGATGTTCCAAACACACATAGTTTTCTTTTTTGACTATATAGTCCTGTCCTTCTCTCTTTAAGCATACTGAATTAAAGCTAAATTTGTTGCCTATCACAGAGACAGAAAGCATTTCTCTTATCTGTATTCATGACAAATGTCATTATGTTATATTCATAACAATATATTCTTTAGGTATTATTTCACAACAATATGCTGTTCTTAATTAAAAAAAAGTCTTTTATATGTTCTTCTGAAGTCTTAAAATACATTCTTTGTTTTGTCTCCTTTCAGAAATTCTAATATGTAGAACATCTTTAAGTACTCTTTTATAAGAAAACATATTTTTATAAGTGAAGTCATTAATTTTCTGCCTCCTTTCTGGATAAGAAATTAGAAGAATTTAAGAATGAAAAGTGCATATTTTCAGAGAAGAAAATTTAGAAAGGTTCCAAATTTCCGTTCCATAACATGTTTTCAAGAGCCAGTAGAGGGTGCATTTTCCACAGTGTTTTCCACAGCATAGTTTAATTGAATTTCTAATTATGCATGTGTATAGAATTATTCTGTAATAAAGATATTATTTTAGAATTAACTTTCAGGAAAGCAGAGCAAAATCTATCCATACGATGATCAGGCCATTCCTTTTTAATCATTCCATCATATTTTTAAAATAATAAAACATCAATTGACATATTTTCTGTTCTTCTTTTATTCTTTTTGCACCCAATGGCTTAAAATGGCTTCCACTTATAGTATGGCCTGAATACTCAAGCATAACATTTGTAACACCACTACTTTAGCAACTTTGCAGTATATATGAATAGTGAATGGGAGTAAATAAATGCCTGCCTTATTTAACAAGAATCACTTGGTAAAAATTGGTGTTCAGATGAAAACACAAATGTCTCAGTCAGCTTTACATACGATGTGGCATTTTCCCTCCCCTCTAGAGCATCAAAATTGAGAAACAATTCACAATCAGGATGTGGTAGGTATGCTGCAACATATATTGGGATATGAAAGAGTCTCTGAAAAGAAACAAGATACATGACCTTCATACCAACCCCAAATATCACAGTGAACAGAGAACATGTGATGGCAAGCCTACTGAGGGACAAATCTCTTCACATATACAATTATTTATTCCTGACTACGCTTTTACCTCGTGGGAGCATTATGGTCTATGGAGACACTGTTCTTTTTCAAAATAGATCAAACAAAGAGGTTTCAGGAACAAATTCCAGACTTCCTTTCCATTTTTTCCAGCCTGCTTTTCACATTTTGCTTAATTATAAAGAATATTTAGTACTTCTATTTCTCTGTGTCTTCCAAGACAGTAGCAAGATTTGGTACATATTCCTCTTCCGTAGCAGATTAAAATAAGGTCATATAAGCTGCACAGCATAGTGTATCACTTCGCACCCCTTGCACAAAACCTATGCCTGGAAATATAAACATCTTTAAAAGAGACAGTCCTTAAACAGCTCGCTTTTCCTTCC
Organism: Dromas ardeola; assembly: GCA_013398915.1. Taxonomy (NCBI): domain Eukaryota; kingdom Metazoa; phylum Chordata; class Aves; order Charadriiformes; family Dromadidae; genus Dromas; species Dromas ardeola. The sequence continues at coordinate 593,967 of VYZM01006143.1, forward strand.
TCAAAAGATATCTAGCAGAATACCTTTCTGCCACCCAGATTAGCGCTGCTAAGGAGCCCCTGAGGTGGTCAGTGAAAGCCAGTGCCAGCAATGAGGCTGTCTTTACAGAAGCCATTCACGCATCCATACGGCAAATGAGAGGTCCTTGCTGCACTCAGAAAAGATGAGGCACTTTTACTCTGCCTGGGAGATCTTCTCACCTCTAAAGCTGTAAATAGGGGTGTAGTATTAGCAACGAATATGCATCTGTCTCACTGTCTGTATAATGTCTTTCTGTAATGGTTCCATTTTCTAGATGACATTTACTTAATGCTATTTTGAGTAGCAAACATGCTCCAGAGGTCATTCAGAAAGTAACTTTCAGAGACGGTCACTCCTAGTATGTTTTCTTCTGAAGATATACTTCTAACATATTTCTGAGCTTTCTATTTCCTCTTGTTCACTTGAGAGTTTTTAAGAACGCAGTCTTTCGGTGTTACTATTTTTTTCAACATAGAAATATAAAGTTTAGGACTCCCAATGTCATTTAACACAATTTGTAATATAATTAATTCTCTCTGGTAAATCCCAATGGCATGATATTCTCTTACAAGATAGTTCTCTTAATCTCTGATTAAACTGATAATTTCTGATGGATGTCTAAAGATTTAGCATTGCTGCCAAATTCTGTGATGTTGATAAGAAAAGCTTTAATTTAAGGAACGAGAGGAGAAATTCAGCAGTGACAGCATAATCTCTGCATCTGATTTAGGATGCAAGAAGTGAAAATGAGTGTAAGATAGATAAAATAAAAATAAAGTGCTAAATTTACTAGATCAGTAGTGGGATAAATAAAAAAAGAGAGTTGAAGTGCTCTGCCTATTTCCTCTAGAAAGGCGAGTCAGAAAAACTTACCAGAAATACGTTCTGATCAAAGCCTGAAAAATAAAAGGCCAAAACTTGAATTTAGGATGCAGGATTTCAGATGGGATCGGAACGGTGAGGTCTACGTTGTGTTGAAAGACTGTTATGTCCGTACTCTGAGTGAACTAGTGAATGGGATGTGCTGGATGTAGGAGGTTTTCTTGCTAGTTTATACGTGCTCTACTGGATCCAGTACTTTTTTAGTTGGTGTCTGGTCCTCAGGAGGTAGTCAGT